>OY744610.1:2513416-2670916 GCA_963556255.1 Allolobophora icterica | reverse complement strand
CATGGACTTATGTGGACTTATGTTTGCAATTTAAATTTGAAAAGATTTCAATATTTTTAATTTCTCAATTTCTTATTAAACCAAACTTATAAGAAATAAAATAATTGTTGAAGATTGATGTTACTTAGTGTTTACTAATAAAGTTGTGTATTTGCTATTAAATTCTGTGAATAAGGTTTTTAATTTTAAATTGCAGTAGCGCCTACAAGATGCGAGAAAGTCAAATTATTTTCTTTTGTCGTTTCTTTCCGTTTTTTTTCCCGTTTTTTATTTTTTGGAATAAAACGACGTTTTTTCCGTTTTTTATTTCGTTTCTATCGTTTTTAACAACTATGAAGACAGTTAAGTAGGCGAAGCATAGGTAAATAATACGGTGACGACATAGTCTTGATGGCTGTCGCCTGTTTAATAGTGGCTGACTTCAATTCTATCAACAGCTCTGCGCTGGCAGATATATAGATACATAGAGTCAATAGAAAAGTGTGTTGACAGTCATCTTCGTCATCATCATCGCCATCATCATCGTAATCATCACCATCATCGTCGTTATTATAACTATCGTAATCCTCGTCATCATCACTATCGTCACTCTATTCATCATCGTCATCATCATCAACATCGATATCATCATCATCATCATCGTCATCATCATCATCGCCATCAACAACGTTGTCATCATCTTCTTCTTCACCTTCTTCATAATTATCATCATCATTGGAAAAGCAGACTCGTCGAGCAAGATCTGAGAATTAGCAGCGACGAGTGGAGTTGTAATTGCAGCGAAGTGTGAAATCATCGCATTGGTTGATTTTTATGTTCCGTAATTTATGTTATCGGACACTCAACTCCTACATTTGAAATGCCTAAAATGAACTTTTGTAATTTGGCAGGAGACACTGAAACAATCATTTTGGATCTAATTTAAAATGAAAATGGGGTCGCGATAGTATAGTTATTATCGAACAGGAATATCCACTTAGAAGTTGGGGATCTAACCCACGCCAGGCAGAAAAACATTTCGAGAATAGCCAATTCTGCTATTACTTAGTAGACTTATAGTAAGCTGTCAGTCTGAAGGTCCCTCGGCTAGGACGAGGACTGGCCATTCAGTATCTGACTTATGTAGAAGTTTAAAAGTGACATCAGTGAAACGTAGCTGTCTCTCAACATAAAACTGTATTATACGAAACGCCATAGCTTCAATAATAATGGCTAAAATTAAAGCCAAAAAGTCAGGGCTAATTTTGAAGACCTTGTTTAAATAGCGAAACAAAGTATTTTCAGCTATACCTTGACGTATCGTTTTTCACAGTTGAACGTTATACAAATTATATTGATCACTTCGATAGTTAATATCGCGCCTTTTAAGGGTTGTATTTGGTGTGGCACCCATTCAAACTAAGAGTCAAAGATATCAATTCATTAAAAGATCGAGACCACAGAGTCGCTGTGGAACATCGTGTTGATTTACATTTACCTCATAAAGGCGCTGCCTATGCTACTGGTCCCATTTAACTGTAATTAAGAGCAGAAGAAAACCAATCCATAGATCATTGTGAGTCGCTAGTGGCGGACTCACGCACACTCGATGACCTCAACCAGTCAACACAGTCTGATCCAGAGTTACAGGAGATATCTTCTTCAGAGTTTATTAACCAAGTTCCATCGAAGATGTAAAGTGACGGAAGACGGTAATATCCGCGGTAACGATGACATTACTAGTTATTAAATCGTCACACTCTCCAAACGTGTAAACAAATCCGCCAAGTAAAACACGGCAGCAGATGACTAATTACTTAGTTATCCAACACATAGACAACTTCTTAATGAATTACGACTTCAAAACTTAACTGAGTAAACTGATTTCGTCTTGTTATAACGCCAAACTTGACCCAGTTTAATATATGGCAAATATTTCAGCCGTAATAATCTAATTGCTGTTTGGTTATTTCATCATAGTTCTAACATTTGTATATAACATTGAAAATATATACATTACCATTAATTTTCATTAACCATTTGTTGTAAGCTGTGATGCGGTGTCATCCACCGATTATTTGTAGTAATAAACGAATATATATATATATATATATATATATATATATATATATTATTGGCTTTGCCTAACGTTGCGCAACATGATGACATTTAACCTGGATGATGTCTGAGGCGTTAATCAAGATTTTAAATCAACCAGATTGGGAGCAGAACTTCTAAAAGCAATTTAAGCACCATTTTCTAAGCGTAAACCTATGAATAAGAGTTTGAGTGAGACAAACCCGGCATAAAACAACCGATGACACTGAATACAATTCTACAAGTACCATCGTCATTATCATATAATTTACCCAACACAGCATTTTCCGTTCACACCTTTCTGAAGTTGTAGAAGTTTTTGTTGAAGAAAACAGCGTATCACTTGCTCAAAAGGAAGACGACTTTTGAGTTCCTCAAATTCGGCCATTGCGTCTGAGGGTGAGTTACAGCAATCAATCAGACATCTCACTTTTAAATATCTTGCCAGGAAATGTCTTCCAAGAAAATAATGGCATTTCACAATATAATCCCTTCCAAGAACTCTGGAAAGTAAACTCTTGTCACAACGAATCCTTTGGACAAAAAATAGTTTCAACATCCGAATCGAAGGTTCTTCAATTTTCGACGAATCTTCAAACAGGGGCGATAAAAAACAGAACAGTGTGTGAAATCCAAGCAAACATCGGACTTCACCGTCGAAATAAGAGTCAAGCGGTGGCAACACCAATATATTGACAAATGCAAGTTCCTTCAAGTCATTCTGTAGATCTGGCTCGTCGAGAATTCGTTCACACAAAAGCAAAACATCTCGAAATCTACGACTCTTGTACAGATATGCAGCACGGTAACAGTCAGCTGTATTACAGTGAATGTCAAAGTCTTTGCAGATCGAATTGTAAAATGATGCCATAGTGCCTAAGGAATATTCAGTCAGCAAATGAATAATATCTTCGTCTTCTTTCCGGAAACGGCTTTCATTGGACGCTAATCTATTCATTGGATCGGTTCTTTTATAAGCGCGCAAAACACTATTTCTTCTGGTTGATAATCGGAAACATTTCCGATTTGTAATACTCACTAAAATTGAATCCAACGGAAATGTTGGATTTTGCAACACGTTATTCAGTTTAAAAGCACCAGTTGTTCTTTCAATTGACGAAATTGTTAAATAATGAGCAAACACCTCAGGTGTAAGACGCAGATCAAGAAAAAACTGCCTTTTAGTATAATGCAAAGAAGCGTCTCTAGTCTTTCTGAAAATCAAGTAAAATCCAATTATCTTAGAAATGTCTTCAATATACAACAAACAGCCTGCATTTAATGTTTCTGTGTCCTCTTTCTCTGGTTTCTCGTTCATGATCACTTTCCAGCAAAGATCAGTAACAATTTGATATTCTGAGGCGGCAAAATGAAGAGCAGCCATGTAGGCCAAAGTCGCTTCAGCGATATTATTTGTTCTAGAATCCTCACATTCCAAAGAATTCCTCAGAAGGCCCTTTGATATTTCAGACAAAACTTGAAATTCTAGATCATCATTGGATCCTGTCAGATTTTCCATCAGATCCTGGGCTGTTATGAAATATAACTGGCTTCTTTTAACATCGGAGTTCAATGGTCTTGATAAGTTGTGGTACTTGGATCCAAAACATCTTGGTTTAAACAAAACTTGTCTGATTATGTCAACAAAGCATTCGCTGTCATAGTGCAACTCTTTAGAGTCTAATAAATGGACAGCGTGCAATATACGCAGCATTGAACCATAAAGCCAATAGCATGATTCAATCTCTATGAATGGCCAGTAATGACTTTTATCCTCAAGAAATGAACCAAGTCTCAAAATATATTTAGAATGCTCGAAATCTGGGAAGTTTATTTCTTTCTTGACTGTTTTATGTGTACCGTCAACATCAAGCCAGAACCTTGACGAAACATAAAAGTCAATAGGCCTAGCTTTTGATTTATTTGCCTTCAGGGCTTCACATGCGTGTAACATTTGCTCACGAACAGAGCTTGAGACATCAGGATTGAATTTTGCATCAAATACATCAAGAAAACTTGGTTCCAAATTATAATGCTCCACAAACCAAAGGCTCAGAATGTCGAAATTGTTATAAAAAATCAAACGTTCAGCAGTTTCATCAACGACCTTCTGGTTAAAGTGTTCATGAAACAAATTTGCCTGAGGAATAAAATAGTTTGGACATCTTGTCCCGTTGAGCCATTTTGAAAGTTTTTCAAGTAAACTGCAGCATATTTTAATAACAGACAATGCATTCCACCAATCTGGTGACATCTCTTCGCAAGACCACAACATAAGTGTTTTCAAATGGTATATACAGAGAACTTCGTCTTTCTTTGGACATTCTTTTTTTATTAGTTCTCTTTTGGCAAAGAATCTGAGCATATGATAGACAATCTGCTGAACTGGAGTCCAGCTCTGAAGCAAGATGACTTCCGCAACTGAAAATGACAGCCTGCACTGGTGTACATCATTTCTGCATGAACGATGTTTTGCAAGTACAACATGACAGCCATTCTGTACTACCTCGTGGATGATGGGAGTCGTCGGCCATCCGTTCTTTCTTTGTCGGAAAGGCCAATCTTTTGCTTGGTTTGGCCACTGTGGGCACCATATGGATACCACAGAATCAAATGAGAATAGATATTTTTCTGAAAATCTTCTCGCCGGACCAACCTTGGACCAACTTTCATGATCTCTGACACTTTCATCAATTTCGGGTGTTTTTAGGATTGTGTGGAAATTAGCCCGAATAAATTCAAAGGTTTTGCGTTTCCAGTTATACCTCATCGATCCAAAAACGCGAAGACGTATAAAAGCTGGATTATCAATGTACGATTCTATCAAGAAACAGTCTATTGCGTCGGCAGTGTGACGGACATCATATGGCAATATTGGTTTTTCGTTTGTAAAGGCTAGTAACTGGGTTTTAACCTGTAACCAATCAACATCGTCGATGCATGAATGTATCGGTTCAATGAAGAACTCAGCATAGCTGCCACATATAACTATATAATTTGTCGAGGAGATGGAACCTTGTAAAAGCACTGACTCAAAAATATTTGCTTTAGACTTCGGCCTCATTCGACATGTACGGACAATGAATTCCGACACGCTGTCCTCCATTGCTGCAACCAGAGAAGAACAAACTAAAAAGTATCATCATGATAATCATTACTTGTAGTCGTCGTCATCATGATCAAGTTTTTTTATTTCTGTATTCGTTGAGCACCTCTATCTAGTGACAAAGCATTAGCTGATTACAATGCACAGTAACCATTTCCGAGGAAATTCAAATTCAATTCAATCACCACCTAGATGTAGATATTATAATGCCCACGTATATAATTATTTGCCATCGTAGACTCTACGATGGCATATATGTTCGTGGGCATGTATGAAGGTTTCTATGCATTTGTAATTTTGTGGCCATACTTATATTCAGTGGCGTAGAAAGGTTTTTGGGGGCCCTTGTGCAGAGCTTCGATGATGGGCCCCTTGAACCCCTTCGATTTGAAAAAAACCGCTGTGCAAACAACGCTTTTTTAAATAAACACCATTAATGGTCATGATTCATAAAAATAACGAAACAGTTTAACAAATTAGACAAGTTCTTAGTTTACGGTAGCCTAAACAGAAGAATCCTAAAATTCCGAGAAGTTAAAATGTTAAAATGTTCGTTTGCGCGCCTTGTCTTGCACAAAACTAGGGCCTATCTACTACTGTTGAAGTGTCAAGCTTTCTGGCATGTTTATTTTCTACTGACAAGATTGCCAAGTCGCTCAGCTGCTCTTCTGACATTGTACTTTGTACACAGATAGTTTTTTTAGCTTCAATTTTGAAAGTGATCGTTCACATGGCGCAACAGGGTCACAGGCAAAGTCAACAGGAACATATAGGCAGTGCAGACATCGCTGAATGTAGGCGAAAGAGTCTACGAGTAACAGTTGTGCAATTTCGAAGGTGGTTGGTCATTTGAGTGTTTATTACTGTGCACGCTGTTGCTAACTTGCTGTACATGTAGATTCACTTCTATAGGCTAGAAATGCTACTCGCTGTCAGGGGCCCTTCTGACCGCCGGGGCCCTTCTGACCGCCGGGGGCCCTTGTGCTTTGCACAACCTGCACAACCCATTGCTACGCCCCTGCTTATATTTGTGTGAATTGAGAAATTCTTCACCGATGGTATCACGCAAAAATCAGATCAGCCAACGAACTCACATCCACGATTAACAGTTGCCGTGCAACAGTGACATTGAGCCGAATACTCGAAGCAACAGGCTGCGCTCAACGATCGATCACTCCGGGACTAACTGTGGATTTTAACACATCCATAAGTCCGGACACTGTCAGACGAAATTGCACAGCGCCTACTTACAGGTATCACCTCAAGGCTTCCCACTCCAAATTGAAGTCTCACCTCTTCAAGAATTTCTACCCTAATCCATCCGGTCCTCTGCCTTCCAAGCTTTCTCGTCCTAAACAATACCCGTCTTAACGACAGCTCTACCTCTTCTCTCTTGTCTCTCGGGCAGGCGGACTAGGACCTCCACTGGAAATCGATCTCTGATACGACGAAACGCTCGTGAATAAGCTAGTGCTCCAGAGTAGCGCTTTAGAACTTTGGTGTGTGTTTAAGATTACCACTACGAAGAGCAGATTGAATGAATCAAATATCTGACGTAGTTCAGCTGGTATTTGGCTTCATACTGCTAGTTGTTTCCCAAATTTTATGGAGGAGGTGAGAGGAGGGACACAGAAGTTGTGAGGTAGGAGAACGAACGAGAGGGCTAAGCGGAGTGGTTGTATTGTAAGTATTTTATTTAATTGATGAAGAAAGTCCGGTTGATGTGATTGGGAATTGTTTATCAAGTGTAAAGGAATAAAAGGAATTTTGAAATAAACTTTGTCTTGACAGCACCAACCCGTTTTAACGAAAAGAAGACATGACTGTATGTTAAAGAATTTGCCTTGAAGTTATAATTTCAACATCTATAATAATGAATTCCCAGATCATACAAAACATTGTGGACATTGTTTTTATGCCTATGAAAAGTGGGAAAAAACCCATGCTATAAATAGCGCCGTTGATCTATTTTTCGAACGTCGAAACAAAATACTGTAGCAAGTAGGCCTATTAGCGTGCTCTTCAGAAACGTTTAAGTGCTTTGTAACTGATTTTTTTCTAACTGGTATGTGTTTTCCTGTCGGTGTCGTGATTCATTTTGATTAAAGTTGTAGGCTATTTAAGATAATATTTAAGATTATTGTTCCACCCATCAGACGACGTCGCCTGTGCCGTATTATCGATAGAGGGGGTTACGAGTGATTGTGGACAACGCAAGGAGAACTGTGAAGTTTCACGTCTGGAAGTAGGATCCAAACTTCGCGCAGTTGGCCATCTTGATCTGCTATCATACCCACGATAGTCTAATCTATCCTTATTAGTAAGGCGCTCACTTGTTCTTCTTCTGGTACCAGGCCACTGCGCCGCTTCAGGTTCCTGAACCGGAAATTCCCCCAAGATGGCAAATGAGTAGTAAGGCACGGCTACCGGACAGGGGGCAGCCACAGCAGCATTGCTGTTACCAAGCTTCGATCTGCTATCCACAACCAACATCCTTAGACGACGATTCTAAACGGTCCAAGCGTGACATCACTTCCGCGTGGCTCGTTTGCAAGTTATGCATGGTCTCCCTAGTTTCAAATTGCATATTCTGTACTGCATCCCTAGTTTCTGTCTGCATAGAATCCAATCTCTCCAATATCAAATTAGCAGTAGAACCTGTAAGTAGAGCAGGCATAACTCTAGCCACATCTATCGGACTATGGCGCTCCAGAGGTTTTGGTGAAGGGCTCCTAGCTGGATCCATTGCTAGTACAATTAATCAGCACTACTTTCAGTTTTATAAATATTATTAAAGGTCTTCTCACAACTAAAGTTATCTAAAAGTTGAATCAAAATCGGAGCAATAATTCCAAATACAATTACAATTCAACCGTAATACGATTTGGATTAAGAAATGACAATTTTCTCTTGGCTCCAAATGTATCAACCCTCTATAGGGACAGTAGAAAATCACGGTAAAAAAATGCCAAAAACACGGCATACTTAAAAAAAATCGCGAAAAACACGGCAAAAACACGGCATCAAAATTTCACAGTTTTCTTGTAACACATTATATGTTATCTTTCATATTCATTGTTTATTGACAAATTGACAATTGTCAACCATTTGTCAGTCATTGGTTCCTTGCTGTAACAGTTTAACTGCGAGTATTGAATACCATCACAACATGAAGCGCTAAATTTTCATCTGTCAAATTTTGACGCTGAGGTGCATTCACCAGTGTGTATTGACTAACGCTCCGTTCTGCCTCAACAGAATTGCCAGGAACTGACAGATATCGAATAGCAAGCTCAAATACTTTCGACTGTGCAAAATTTTAAACTGCCACAACCAAAAAAAATTGCAAAAAACACGGCATTTTTTACGAAAACACGGCAAATGTCAAAAATCACGGAAAACACGGCAAATTCCGAAAAATACGGCTTCCGTGTTTGCCGTGTTTTCGTGATTTTCTACTGTCCCTAACCCTCTACCTTCGAAAATACAGAGATCGTAATGCACGCTACCTCAGCCTATGGCAATGACCGATCGGCGATAAGTCTTTCCGACGATACAAATTCAATGCAGAACTTTCGTAGGATAAGTGAAATCTTTCTACAGAAGCTTGCATCCAAAACGCTTAATCAGCACAGAGAAGCGACATACATCCACTGACTAATCGGCATACATCCAACGAATTTACAAAGACAATCGCCGTCGACAGATAGATCAACGAAACGCAATATCGCTTGAAATGAAATACTTCATTAGGAATCGAATTTAACCACACAGGCAAACTACAAATTCACACGAATAAACCTTTCCGCTGATAACGCCAGAATCGCACAGCAAGCACTAGATCCACGCAGTAAGGTATTCGGTAATCCCACGCAGCAAACCACGCAGAAAATCTACCACAAAGCGAAACGTCTTACTCAGGCAACGACCAAACGCAACTTTCGCGGTCAAAAACAGCGTCGGTCTTTATAATAGCTTCGCTCTCCCGCCTTAAACTAAACTACGCCGTACAAACATACTGCATGAGAAGCATGATTCGTCACAATATTCTCATCGAATTCGAAGTCTCCTTCTCGAATATCCTTTAGCTCGGTGCAAAGAGCTGATAACATAGCTTGATTCATATTGAAATTGCAGCGTTCATAGTTGACAAAATTTTGCGTATCATTGACTGCTGGCACCTTTAACATTTGTTTCAGAAACTGTGAGTTTTCTTATATTATAGCCTGATATTTAAAAATGTGGAATTTGCAGTACAAAAGAAGACTCAGTGTGTCGTTGTTACACTTATTTACACAAGTTCTCCCACGCATACCGTCTCAATGCCGATAGTCGTAGACTGCTTCAAGGTTGTCGAATATGAGACTTCCAATGATTTCGGTAGTTAAATTTGTTAAGGATCAAGCCATTTAAGCTGACTGTTATAAGCCATTCATTCGACCTTGGCACAAGGTAACACTTGTGTTCTTTAAGGAGTGACAGGTAGGTTGTTACAGATAATTTATTTATAAGATGGAAAGAAAATGGTAGCCAGGTGAGACAAGAACGGTGGCAGGTTCTCGAGTGAGGTTCGTAAGAGTTGGTGATTTAGAGGGACGAGGTGTACTGTTCAGGTGGTACCCAAATTAATGCAATCTCGGTATTGGGTCAAAGATGAATTTAAGTTGATCCAGGTTTTCCTCAAGGCATATATTATGTCAGGTGGGTGAGCGTGTTCAGAATTGGAGGGGGCGACAGCGAATATGTTGGGCTGTCATGCAGCGTAGGATGAGGAGATGAAACATTCTGACGTCTCGGAGGCTGTATAATGATTACTATTTTCTGGCTATAACGTTACATGGGCCTTGCAGGTAAATAGATTACGATAAATTGTTCGCAAGTCTAAATTTCATAATGTAATGCTATAGAAAATAAACCACAGAAGCGTTCCAAAGTCTGTGAGCAGTCACAGAAAAACGGACTTACTGATAGAGAATTGTTTTTATCGTAGAATTTTTTAGTTGTGGTCAAAATACGAGCAACTAACGATATGATTATCTAGCGAGGAGAGGATGCTTGATGGAATATGATTATGCTTTCTAAAAGCGTAAAGTAATTACATAGCTCGCACAAGATAAGCTTAGGCTTGCATTAAGCCTAAGACAAATGTCATGTAATATCGCCGTCGTCGCTTGGCGATGGAAGGCTGCAGCAATGGATCAACATTGCCCAGCGTTTCTATTCCGTACCTCGTCTATTAGGCTGGTTCATGATAACCCAATCCATCATATATATATATATATATATATATATATATATATATATATATATATATATATATATATATATATATATATTGTGATTTCAAGATATTCTAGGTCTTCCGCGTTTGCGAACCCCTTCCCGTCATCAGGCTACTTTCGATGTTGTCTCTCGGCTGCTTCATGGAGTGTCCGAAGCAACGCGGCTTGCGGGTTCGGACTTAGTTCAGCAGTTCGTTCTTGGTCCTCGCCAGAGTGTATGCTTGCTCGGTGGTTTTTATATTTATAAGATTCGTTACATTTATTGTCTGCCTCATTCCATGGCACATAAGAGAAGTCCAAATAAAACAAGAAGGCCGTTATCCCAGCCTATGCATATACTGAATCTACAACACTAGATGACGTAATCAGAATATCATGACATCCAATAAAAAAAGTAAAAACGAAATCCTAAATGTTTTTTCTAGTTTCAAGTGCTGGAACAATTTCGTGCTCTTTAGCAAACGACAAGCAGTAGGCCTAATGCTTCCCAATACAGTGATAAAAACAAAACAAACAGTGATGACAATAAACAAACGATAGTGTTGTATTAACACCAACTGAATCATAATTAGTTAGCGTTCATGGCAATAAAGTGCCACAGCTTTGTATACTGCCAAACTAAGCTCTTAGATACAGTGAGGTGATTCTGCTCACATTTAGTAATAGACATAATTCCCATCACGTTTAGTGTAATGAGTATGTCCTTCTCAACACACAGATACACTGATCTCATGTATAATGATAACATAGGATAGGTGTGATTAGCTGTTATTTAAGTGAAGTTATTAATTTTAATTAATTGACCAGCACAAAGACCTGCCGTAGGGCATACATTTAAATAGGATTCGGGGATATTATCGAGAGGTGAGACTATTTTACCTTTCGGTGTCGAACGATGATAGGCCAGAATCAAACTGTCCCGGTTTCTGCATCAGTCGTCTGCTGGATATGCAAATGAGGACTAGTGGAGCGAGGAATGTAAATGTAATGTAGATGTAAATCTCCGAAATTTATCTCTTCTTCTTCTTCTTCTTCTTCTTTGTTTCTCTTCCGTCAGGCCGGGGCCGACGATGAGTCCTCGACTTGACGTCTCCAAGTTTCTCTATTCCTGATTTTTTCTATTGCCTCTCCCCTACTCAGGTTCATTTTCTCTAGATCCTCTCGTATGTTGTCCATCCATGTTTTTTGGTGTCTTCCTCGGCTTCCGGTTCCCTCCACGTATCCGTACAGTGCCGCAGTTGGGAGTCTGTTGTTGTCCATTCTCATCACATGTCCCAGCCACGACAGTCTTTTCTTCCTGATTTTGACGATGACTGTTTCTTTTTGTCCCAACTCTCTTCTAGTCACCTCATTTCTAACCCTATCTCTTCTGCTTCTGCCTTTTATTCTTCTCATCCAGTTCATTTCTGCCGCCAACAATCTTCTCTCGTCCTCCTTTCGCATACACCAGCATTCTGAGCCATATAGCAGCACTGGGATGACGAAGGTCTCGTATAATTTCATCTTAGTTCTCGTTGATATTCCCTTGTCCCTCCAGATCCTGTATAGGTTATCGAAATTTCTCAGCGCCACACAAAAGCCACGTCAGGGAGACCAGCTTATTCACCGGCGCTATATCAAATCAAGTCCGCAATAGCCATGTCCTCCTTATCCGTTCCGGTGCCAGGTCAGAGTCCGGGGAGGTCAAGCCGAGGAGACAGCAGGGAACTACGGTGGTAATCGGTGATGATGGCGGTCGTGTGGTGGCGCAGGAATGGAATCAGGATAGGATAGCTTGAAGAGTTCGGTTTTCAGTCGTAAGTGAAAAGCAGCGGAGGACAGTGCAAGCGGAGGAGAGGTGATGTCAACAGGCGATATGGGAGGATGAGCAAACTGGCGGGGATCTTTTGGGAGATTGTTCCAAAGAGCCGGTGTAGCATAGACTAAGGAGCGGTTGCAGAATTTCAGAGATGATGAGACTGAAGGCCGAGATAGAGAAAGTTTTGGTGATGAGCGAGTGGACCCGGGCGGTTGGATGGTAAATAGCTGGCGAATGTAAGAAGGTTGAGAGGTTTGAAGGCGTTGTACGTAAGATTTTGTAATGGATGCGTTGAGGGACTTTCAGCCAATGAAGTGATTTCAAAACAGGAATTATGTGATGGTGTTTGGGAGTTTTGGTGACTGCGTGGGCGAGGGCATTCTGAACTGTTTGCAGGCGTTTTATTTGGGAAGAGTCGATGTTGTAGAAAAGGGAATTGCAGTAGTCGCGTTTGGAATATACAATGCAGGTGGCTATTGTGCAGGCAGTTTTGTAATCGAGTACAAGGCGCAGTCGACGAAGGTCACGGATGTGCATGTAGCAGGTGCGAGATAGCTGAGTGATGTGGTCGGCAAAGGTAAGGTTTTTATCAAAGATTATTCCAAGATTGCGGACAGGAGAAGAGTAAGGTACGGGAGAAGAGAGATCTGTTGGCGAAAGGTCGGAAGGATAGGTTACTTTGCTTAGCATAAGTGCTCCCAAAAGCCACTGCGTTAAAACGCTGTATTGTCAGCGAAAGGCGTTGGAAGAGGTAAGTGGTTTCTCGTTGGTCTCCCGTAATGGTGCAAAGCTTTCGTCCCAAGTCCGAAAGGAAAGTCAGGCCTTCATTGTTAACTGGGCCCAGGGTTTCAAAAGCCACAGGAATAAAAAAAAGTATGCGGATGAAAGTTCAGTGTATTTGTCGATCTTGCGTGCCGATGCCCTTTCGGCCGCCGAACCGGCAGTTTGGAAGGTGTCAGGCAAGTAGGAAGCTTCAGCTGTAATGCCGCGTTCGAAGACATTGGTTGTGCTGTCGAAATTTGCGTCGGTAAACTCCTGATCGGAAGGTGAAGTTTGAATAGACTATCTTAGCCGCAGAATGCACGAACGAAACGCTCAGACGAGGTCGAGGCTTTATTGCGCGTTGCTGTTAAGCTCGTTCCTTAGAAGCCAATAGCTCTGTAAGACCAGAAGTTAAGTACCAGTAGCGAAACATAGACGTTCTAAAGGAAGTCATTAGCCAGAAAGCAGAAGCGTCTATAAAATGTATTCGTAAAAAGATTATTCGCTGAAGGAAGGAAACCAGAAGGCTTCACGATTCGCAGATTAAAGAATTGCCTGGAGTTCTCTTCGATTGGATTACAAAGGCGTTCGTTTCATTCAGCGTCGTTTAGCTCTGTGAATGTGTTTCCGACGAGTGTTCTGAATCGACCGAGACGCGTTGGAGTTATATTAAGCTCTGGATTTATCAAATAATCTTCGGCCTGGATTACGTGTTTCCGTGCTGGAGGTTTCAAGGATAAATGTCTGTCTGCTGACCCAGATGTTGCTGTCCGCCATAGTTGCAGTTGCCCCTGATTCGTTTAAATGAGGTTTAAATCAGATCTTACCTACTTAAGAAAATAATTGTGATTAGCTGTTCACGTCTCGTTTAATTTCACAAAAAGAAAATGTTCTTACTGGTATTTTTGTTGATTCGTATTCCCGGACTCTCTTGTGTTTCAGTCCAAGGCATAAGACTCAAAGTAATATACAAAAATCCTGTCTACATTATATAAATGCACATCTAAAAAATAAACGTCCTGCAGCATAACCTCAGCAGCCAAGTCGACGTAGGCTGGAAAACACAGCTGGGAAATCCCTGGCAACTTTCTGTCTGCTATATTTAGTTTTTAGAGTTGCCCAGTTCTGTTTACAATCTCGTGCTATTGTTAATGCTAATTATCTCCTTCGACAGAGTAAACCCACGGAAACCTGATTTCTGTCGGATTTCGACTTATCGAACGCTACGGCCATGTGTTCTGTCATGTGGTGAAAGTAACCACATTTCTCATCTTGTGGTTTTGGTTATGGTTATCATCATCGTCATCATCATCACCATCATCATAATCATCGTCATCATCATCATCACCACCACCACCACCACCACCACCACCACCACCACCACCACCACCACCACCACCACCACCACCACCACCACCACCACCACCATCACCACCATCATCATCATCATCGTCGTCGTCATCATCATCATCATCATTATCATCATCTGTAATAGACGCGAAGCCTATTACAGTACACTACACCTACCTCATAGTAATATTTTATTAGTCCATATAGAAATCGGTCTGAGAGAGATAGGTCCGATCGCGAGTAAATCCTGAGAAAGAATGCGGCCTAGTAAGCGTGTATAGTATACAGCGTGGGCAGAGAGAGAGAGAGAGAGAGAGGGAGAGAGAGAGAGAGAGAGAGAGAGAGAGAGAGAGAGAGAGAGAGAGAGAGAGAGAGAGAGAGAGAGAGAGAGACAGAGACAGAGAGACAGAGACAGAGACAGAGACAGAGACAGAGACAGAGACAGAGAGAGACAGAGAGAGACAGAGAGAGACAGAGACAGAGACAGAGACAGAGACAGAGACAGAGACAGAGCGGGGGGAGGGAGAAGGACCGAGAGAGACATAATGTGGCAAAGAGATCCACCTCAGGCCCTTGCTTATACAGCCTTAGCTACGGAAGCCCATGGGTGACATGTGATTATTTTTATTTATCTAGTGTGCATTAGATATTATCTAGTGCGCACTAGATACTTTCTAGTACGCACTAGATAATAAATAGTGCACACTAGATAACTATCTAGTGCGCACTAGATATAATCTATGTAATATGGACGACGGGTAATCGCGAGGACTAAGTATTGAACACGAACTTTAATTACAAATATCAATGGTTGTAACCTAAATGACTATAAATAAGTAGACTTACTGAATATAATTATGTGGACTGACTTAAAACGCAGAGTCATAGCTGTTACATGAATCACCAACATAGCTGTTCCCTGCAGCTACAGCTGGGCGGACTGTGAACTTTCGTGTTATTTCTTGCGATATGCCTCTCGATGACAAAAACTGCTCCACTGTTTGAAACTCGGCCGCTATTTTTACGCAGGGTTCTTCGTTTCGGCTTTTATTTACATAGATTCAATAAACCTATGTTTATTTACGTCGGCCATATTGCATAGATTTTATCTTGTATCTCTATTACTCACAGTTAGTGACAGTTATATTGAAATACTGTATTGTATTGCATATGCTGGCGTATGATGCATATAGTTGTATATACAATATATACTTGTTTTCCTCGTTATCTTGTTAAAGATAAGATTAAGATAAGACTATTCTTTATTACACCAATTGCTATCCGCAATTATCATCTCTGCACCCTAGCGACGCAAAGTAGTTGAATTTCCGACTGGAATCCATTGGTTGGTGATTCTTTCAGGTTACTGTGCATTAGGGTGGAGTGAACGTATTAGGCACATTTCCCAAAATTGCAATTCTTTTCGTCCTGGTGTGGAAAAGTTGTATTTCAGTGTTTATTATAACATGTTGAATTATTATAAATGTAAAATTATTTTTTATGCTGACCCAGCGCAACTCAAGTTCTACGCGTTTCAGGCTTGGAAATTACTAAGCGTAATATTGCTAAATGCACTTTGTTGCTCTTCTATGAAGCAGTTAATTGAATCGAAACTCAGACTTGGTGTTAAATGTTTTCATCAATTTCCGTGATGCAATTCTTGCACGAATAAATACATCTCTTGCCACGGTACCGCATACTGATGCGGCCGCTTCAGTCACCAGACGAATACATCGTTCTGTTCCTCGCGTATGACAAGGGAACTGAGCAATTTCTGAAACTTGTTCTGCAACATTCGACTTTACCCACTCTTCTATCTGGGCGTTTGAACGGCTCTTGAGAAGAGGTGGCTCGTATCTGTCAATTTCTTGCCAGTCGACAAGTTCCGTATAGTCACTAGCGTTAAAGTTGAGTCGTGGAACCCTAAATTCTCGGATGTGCGCTGATGAAGCATTTTCGTTTCTTGCTGCGAGAATCCTCCAGTAGGCCAGCTCTCGAATTTGGCTTCTCTCATCTGCTAACATTGCGAGTAGTATGTTTTCTGCGTGACCGAAATATCCGTTTCGCTGAATAACTTCATCAACCACATCTCCCAAATGTTTTTCCAAATATCTGGAGTACTTTATCATTCTCCACAGATGCTTCGATCCCTCCGTGCATGCAGACTTTGTCTTTATGTGGAACCACATTGGTGCATAGACTGACATCACAAATGTAGCCAGTGTCGCCAGGTTATCTGTGGGGTTTTCAGTGGCTTTCTTTTCCTTTCCCTGCGCACTTTGCTTCTGTCTATGACTATGGCACAGTCATTGCCAGTTACTAAACCAACATCTTGCAAAACAGCGGTGGCAAGAGCCGCAGCGCACCTATCTGAAACGCCATGCCGATCACATTCGCGAGCCAAGTTCGACAATGGCGAGCGCATTTGGGTGGAAATTTGGCCTATAGCACTGTAGTCTGTGTCACTGTCCAGTTCAGCATTCCCATCCTTAGACATTTCCTCTTCTCCACTGGAGCGGTTACACATACATGTACCCTTGGCCTCTGCCGTCGATTGCAGTGCAAAGAATTTGGCTCTCTTCTCGTCTACTGTCTTCCACTCCTCGCGTCCCCCTTGGATTCCTGTACCTGTTGGCCTCCCTCAGGGTTCTGTGCTTGGCCCTCTCCTCTATATCCTCTTTACTGCTGACCTTGAATCTGTTCTTGCTGCTAGTGCTCTTTCTAGCCATTCTTACGCTGATGATCTCCAATCCTACCTGCATTGCTCTGCACGGGATGCTCTGAGTGCTGTTCGCTTGATATCTGGCGCAACTGACACTCTGTCTGCCTGGCTGTCTTCCAATCGTCTGAGACTCAATCCTCTTAAGACCCAGTTCATATGGCTGGGTACCCGCCAACAGCTGGCAAAACTTGACCTGAACTCTTTTGCAGCTGAATTCCCACTGATATCATTCTCTACCTCAGTACGAGACCTCGGTGTCATCCTTGATCAGGAATTAACTTTTACTATGCACCTCTCTTCTCTTGGGAGCGCCTCTGAGTAGAACTCTTGAAGAGGCGCTATATAAATTTTATGATTGATTGATTGATTGATACTGGTGCCTTGCTCTATTTGACATTTAATGATAGTTTAGGATGTTATTAAAGTTTCTGAAGAATATCAAAAATTTCCTTCAAAATGCTCAAAAACGACTTAAATCACATGAACTTCGACAGTCTTGGGGCAGCACAAGAAATAATTTTTTATTATGCAAAAAATTTGTGTGTAATGTACATTATACAATTCAACTTTTCGACACCAGGACATATTGAAATTAAGACACGAATTTTTTCACTCCACCCTACTGTGCATTGTTTGCTAAGTGATGTAATGTCCATGTGACATTTAACATCATATCGGAGAGCAAAGAGAGTGTATGGTATGTTTTTCTCTTCGAGCGGCGTTATGCAGATGTCCAATTTCAATTACAGATTACATCCTTACAAAATGTCAGCTAGCACACTGAACGGTCCTCTGCAAGAGTTCTGCTATAATATATTCTGCTACATAATTTACTTGTTTCGTTACTGCCTGCATGCTTTGTTATTGTATTTATACATTCTATACGTATAAACTGTGTGGCATTTGTATACTTGTATACAATGTATATGGAATATGTATGTGCAACGGACATGTTCTTCGTGAGTAGGAGTAGGGAGAGAAGGACAAGAGAAGGAGGAGAGTGAGAATGGAGGAGAGTGAGAATGGAGGGGAGTGAGAATGGAGGAGGGTGAGAATTAGGGAGAGTGGGAATGGAGCAGAGTGAGAATTGAGGAAAATGCTATAATAGTCCAGATGCAAGCAACTATTTGAAAAGCGCTTTGTTGCTGCGTGTTGCTTGACGATTGATGCGTTTGATTTTGTAGAGGATTTTCTGGCTGTGGACGAAGCAGTTGAACGATTAATCCGACACCCGATATCGCCCCATTAGCCCACCTACAGGTCCCCTACTTACAGCTGCTACGCAATACGTACGCAACCCCTCTGGTAAAATCCAAGCTATGCCACTGTCTCTCTGTCTCTGCCTCTTCTCCCTTGGTCTCTGCCTCTTCTCCCTCGGTCTCTGGCAACCGTACTAAGATCTCCACAGGACATCAATCTTTAGACAATGCTCTGATGCTACGCAGCGCTTGTGAATAAACTGGTGCCTGCGCTGAACTTCAGAGTAGCGCTTTAGACATACGTAGGGGAGATTTCAGTGGTGGGTGGTCAAGATTTTACTCATGCCCGAAACAAAAATATATTCCGAATAATTGGCGTCGTGCATTTATAGTCACTCAAGTCACATCTCTCTAGAACAGCAAAGAGTTTCTGTTCTTGCGTCTACCAAAAGTTTCGATAATGTTGTTCATCTGCAGTTGCAGAACTGCATTTGTAGCTGCACGTTTAATGTTGATAATCGCATTATTATTATTGAGTCTATCTTGCCCCATATTTGCGACACATCAAATCACTCGGCGACATCTTCTTGCAGTTTAAAGTCATTTTCATATAAAACAGTCTTTACCAGTGTGTAGCCCTATAGTGACTCACCATCGGTGGAACGGGTGGTGTAATATCCGACAAAAGATTCCTTCGTTATACCGTCATACACATAGCGAACACAGACACTAGCTCCAGTCTGCTTATGTCAGAGGTTTCATCTAGTATGACGGAGATCGGGCCACTTGCTCTAGCCTCTGATGTAATCCGTGCTCGGACAAACTTGGCGACAATATCGAGCAACTCGTTTTGAATAGCCTACCTGGTGAACACCACTGAGCGTGGACCTCCGCCTGGCTCTTCAATTCATCGGCAAACAACGGGATATCTGCAAAAGTTCAAGGAAATCTCCTCGTTTGATATCAGAGACCTGATCAGGTCCAAGTCTGTCCTCGACATGCCCCTTTTGAGCAACGTTCAATTGAGCATTGAAAATTATACTCAATAGTCACTCGCAGATAGTCGCGATTTTGCTTCACTTGCCGTTCGTGTTCATCGTTCAGCTGCACGAGAACGGATGTTTGTCGTATTTTGTTCGCACGGTAACTTAGCCATTTTGTCATTGCCAGCTGATGGTGACTGTTTCTAGAGTGTTTCATGAGATGTTCTGGTTTCTTCCAGTTGTCAAATTTAAATCGATCATTGCTCATGAATACCTTACATGGGAAACAACTGCAGCAACATTCACCAGTGTCATAGCTTAGCCAAGGATGACTCTTGAACCATTCAGGATTAAAATCCCTTTGAGTTGCTTCACGTCCGATTGTTTCCGGACAATACTCTTCGAGTATTGGTTGGTTTGGGCAAGGCTGGCCATCCTTCACTACATCGTCGTTAGAGGGGTGTCGAAGTTCTCATCCTCAGAGTCTGATTGATCAGCATCTTCTTCGTCAGAATATGAACTTTCACTAGGGTCGTTTCCACCACACAGTTAGCTTGACACAACTCTCGAACTATCAGATGTGTCGGTGCCTGAGTAGATTCTGTCTGAGGCAGATTCTGAGACAGCGGTTTTCTTCGGTTGCATGAAAAACACTCAGCTGCTTTTGGGACTTTTCACGCACAGCGATGAACTTAACATTTTACCCTGGTGATTTTTACCATGGTGAGCTGCGTAGTCTGAATCTAACTCCTTACCACATTCACTGCACGTACTACACTGTCGACACCTCTGCTTGGGACGCGACGGTCCAACAATTTACAAAGTTATATTTCTAAATTGTTAACTTATGCTAACAATTAACACTTTGTTTTGAGTCACAAAATTCCCAAATAAGTTAATATCAAACGTGAGAGAATTTCTGCGCGCAACACTGACTTACAAAATTGCACGCTGAAAAAGTGCAAGAGAACTTGAATTCTATTCTTTTCTGAAGTCGGCACCCGAAAGTTGGATGCTATTAGTAAGTGAGTAATTAAGTAATTATTTAGTACATCAATGAATAAAGCTGTAAATGTTATGGTAGTTTGCGAGCTAGTAGCTACTAGTAGTTTAATACTATTCCAATTCGAGCAAGTTGGAACATACTTTTCCTATTCGGGGAAGTTGGAGCTAGTTTATTCAGCATTTTCCTCTACGCCAACTTATCCGAAAAACAGGAACGCCGAAATTTGAGGGGCACTTGCCCTCTGAACCCCCGCTTCTTACACCTATGGCTTTAGAATTTGGACTTTACGATTACGATAATAACGAATGTTGTTGATTTGAAACCTTCAATAATTAAATAGGCATTCATTTGTTACTTTTGTACGCGATTTGTTGATATTATTTCTGCGCAAATGATTCTGGAAAAACCAGCGCCATAGACTCTAAATAGAATTTGGCTTCAGTTCCGATTTTGAAAAAAAATAACGCGAATATTTTAGTATTACATATGGTTTACTCTTAGTTTAAGAGTCCCGTTATATATACTGTAATGTAATGTAATATAAACATTAAATTTTGTAAAGCGATCCTTGCAGCATAGCTATTCAGATGCACTCTCAACGTAATAGGCACGTGCAAAAAGGTCTTTAAGCATTTAAGTGAAGCTGGTGAGTACGCCCCGAGTGTCTTGTGTAAGTAAGTAAGTAAGTAAGTAGCTTATCCGCCACCAAATAAAGCAATCCAAAATAATAATACCTACAGTGTATACTAATACAGTGACAGGCTGCCGGAGAGGTCTCATAGGTCTCATATTGCCGGTTGCCCAAATAACACAAATCAAATCATATGTTCATTATAACAAAAAACACCTGACATAGGCACACAACACTTACCTAAGTGTCACATTAAACAAGCATTATACTACTAGTAACGAAAATCATCAGACTCTCCAAACGTGTAAATAAATCCGCCAAGCAAGATTCGGCACAAAATGACTAAGTACTTACTTATCCAACACATTGACAACTTCTTAATGAATTACGACTTCGAAAGTTCACTGGGCAAACCAAACGGGTTTCGTCTTGTTGATTCGCCATAGTTCGTAATCGGAATCTCCAAACTTCTAAAGCGCCACTCGAAGGCCAAGCGCAGGACACCAGCCTAATCACGAGCGCTACGTCAGATCAGAGGCGTTTCCAGAGAGTAGTCCAAAAGAGGTCCAAGTCCGATTTCCAGGAGGCCAAACCAAATCAAAGGGGGCTTCCATGGAGTAGTCCAAAAGAGGTCCAAGTCCGATTTCCAGGGTACCAGATCAGGAAAGGTAGAGCAGCTGTCAAGGCGGGTGTCGTTTACGGCGAGAATAACTGGAAGGCGGAGTATAAGATGAGTCAGGGTAGGAGTATTTGAAAATGTGAGATTTCAGTTTTGAGTGGAAAGCCCGGGGTGATAGATAGAGGAACATGAGGATGAAGGACGGGTTGCAATGATGATGGAGGTACTAAGAAACTGCGAAATTCAGAGGAGATCATTTCAGAGGCGTGGCGTTGTGATGGAAATGGCTCGGTTGGAGAACTTGAGGTGAGTAGTGACTGGGGGTCGAGAAAGACTGAGATAGGACGATGATCGGGTGGAGCGGGTTGTCTGAATGGTGAAGAGATCACGAAGGTACTTGGGCTGGGAATATTGTATGGAGTTGTAGGTTAGTGATAGGACTTTGTAGTGGATTCGCTCTGTAGTCTGTTGGCAAGTGTGAAATAGATATTTTTTTTGGGTATAATCTTGGCAAATGTGTTTTTTTTACATCTAAATACCTCACTGATCATGAAAAATGTTCTTGCCAGTTTTTCTGAGTGGTCCCGGGGAAATTTTTAATGGTTACAAAAGCTACATGTGAAAAGTGCATGGAAACTTTAATCATAGACTAGGTTTGGAATCTCAAAATGACATTGTTAGAAGCAAATCATGTACCAAGTTGCTAACCGGCGTTTCTAGACTAATTTCACCCTGCTGAAAACGAAAATCGCGGTTAGCAAGCTGGATTTTTAGCGGTTGCATGAAAAAACAAGATGGCGGCCAAAATGGCGGCCAATATCGTCATATGGCTATAAGTACAGTCATGTACGTGATAAAAACATGGTTTTAGAGTCTAAATTAACATCTTTTGGGTCAAGGAATGCGATAGAACTAAAGACAAATATGTAGCACTGCAGAAAACAAAATGGCGGACAAAATGGCAGCCAAATATCTTAAAATGGCTATAAATAAAGCCATGTATACGATGGAAACATGATTTTAGAGTCGAAGTTAACATTTTCGGGGCAAAGGAATGCGATGGAACTAAAGACAAATATGTAGCACTGCCAGAAACAAAATGGCGGCCAAAATGGCGGCCAAATATCTTCAAACGGCTATAAATAAAGCCATGTATGTGATGGAAACATGATTTTAGAGTCTAAGTTAACGTTTTCGGGGTCAAGGAATGGGATGGACCTAAAGACAAATATGCAGCACTGCCATAAAACAAAATGGCGGACAAAATGGCCGACAATTACCTTCAAATGGTTATAAAACAAAATGGCGGACAAAATGGCGGTCAGTCTGGACTCTGGAGTAGTGTTTTCTTGGTCAAAGCATACAAAGGAAGGAACATTCTATATCATTCACTGATGTTATTGTAGTTTAACCATCATTAGTTACATGATATTTTTAGTAGCCTGTGATTGCTGTTTGACCATTTTATACATTACGTACACAATATTCGTGTTTCATGACTTGATTAAAGCTTTTTCAAGCATTGTTTCAGTCAATGCAATTGCACATAAGTGTACATGGTAAGTTCACATTTCGACAGCAGCAGCAGCAGCAGCGCTTGGTGTTACACTTATCTACTTTGCATGATTTGCAGTAGACAAACTCTAGACACGGTGGAATTGAGCAGTTCAGCAGCGGTTCGCAAGCCTGGTGCCCTTCACAGAGTACGTTGGATGACGAAGGCACTGATACTCAATGAAGACTGAATTCTTTTTGATGGAAACGAATTGGTTTCTTCTGCTGCTTCTTCTTCTTCTCCTCCTCCTCCTCTTCCTCCTCCTCCTCCTTCTTCTTCTTCCGCTGGGATTAGTCCCTCGCTGGGGAGTGATCAGCCACTCGGATCCTCTGTCTCCATCCCACTCGATCTACGGTGTCTTCTTTTTTCAGGCCCAGAAGCCTGAGGTCGGGCTGAACCATGTCCATTCATCTCGTCCTCTGGCGTCCTCGGCTGCGGTGTTCATGCACCTCCTCTTTCATGATTCTTTTGATGTTACTATCTTCCTCCGCCCGCTCTGCATGTCCATACCACCTCAGTCTGGTTTCGCGCACCTTGTCAGATATACAGTCCACTCCAAGTGTTTTCCGGATATTCTCATTTTTCTTCCTGTCTTTCAGTGACACCCCAAATATCCATCGTAGCATCATCATCTCAGTTCTCTCCAGAAGTTCCTCCTCCTTCCTCCTCAGCGTCCATGCTTCTGCTCCATAAATCAATACCGGTCTTATCATTGTCCTGTTTAACTTTCCCTTGAGGCGAACTGAGTTCTTGCGATAACACAGCACACCAGACAAATCCCTCCACTTCTGCCAGGCGACTTTTATTCTATTTTTGACATCTTGCTCACATCCTCCTTTAGCATTCATTATCGACCCCAGGCATTTAAAGGTTTCCACCTGTTGCACATTTCCCCCCACCATCTATAACCGCCAGGTCCACATCTGTCCTTGAGCAAACCATGACTTCTGTTTATTCTTGAATTTATGTTGAGTCCCTTGCTCTCCAGTGCCTTCTACCAACCAGTGAAGCTTATCTGGGCGTTCTCTGCTGAGCTATCCGCCACAATGGGATCATCAGCATACAACATATCCCAAGGTACCTCTCTCCCGATGTTGTCTGATAATGCATCCAACAGTGAGCTCAGGCACCCATCAATGACATTTAACTAATCCAAAGGCTGCATGCCTATGATGCTGCTGCTCTTCGGACCACAGGTCTTAAGATGATGCAGCGTCATTCTTGGTCCCTAAGCCAAGAGCTAGCGACCCTCTCTTCTCTCCGCAGCTGTCTTCTGAAGAAAGCGCAGCTTTTCTTGACCAATGAAAGATGATCGAGGATTGCACCTGGTTCAGTCTCTTCCCCGTATAATAACGGAATTATCTATTTCTCGAAAGTTCTTCCGAACTATCGCCATCGACGATTGTTTTCTCGATATTCCGTGGTCGAGATCTAAGAGCAGAGATGTCCACAATCTACTGGTGTTCCAAGATCATTAGGCAAGCTACCCCATAGTTCCACCAGGCCTTCTGCACAACAGCAGAATTTGGTTTTCAGTGGATAACATTGACAAAGAAGTGATACCTCAGATGGAAGAGGGAGTTTTCATGGAAGGCCTTCTCCAGATCCACAAAAGTCCAGTATCTCTTGCTGTTCCCGTCCAGTACCTTTTCCATGACTAACTGTGAACTATGCCATACTGAGTCGGACGATCACTTGGATGTATCATCACTTCCGGAGTCAGGAGGCGATATCACTGCTCAGCAAGTGTGGCGCAGAGGTGTCTTACGACCATGTTAAGCACGTATGCAGCAACCTCGCCAATGCTATCTCTCAAAGTGTCAGAGAATATGGTCTATATGTTCCACCAGGTCTTCTGTGCAACAGGAGAATTTGGGCTTCAATGGATAACATTGACAAAGAAGTGGATATCCCAGATGGAAGAGGGGTTTTCATGGAACCGCCCTTGCAGTGTACCATAGTGTGGGTCACTTGAGGTGAAACAGTGGTGAATGCAATCTCTAGATCCACAGTACAAAAACAGGTGTGTGTTATGCCTTGGTGCATTCCACGCTGTGTTGTGGGCTTGCGATGCTTCGGCAGAACACCTGAAGGGAATGGTCTTGAGGACGCAAGTGCAATTGCATTGACTGCAACAATACTTGAAATAGCATTAGTCAAGTCGTGAAACACGAATATTGTGTACATAATGTATAAAATGGTCAAACAGCAAACACATGCTACTAAAAGTGTCATGTAAATAATGATGGTTAAACTGCAATAACATCAGTGAATAATATAGAATGCTACTTCCTTTGTATGATTTGTCCAAGAAAACACTATACCAGACTGACCGCCATTTTGTCCGCCATTTGAAGATAATTGGCTGACATTTTGTCCGCCATTTTGTTTTCTGGCAGTGCTACATATTTGTCTTTAGTTCCATCGCATGCCTTTATCCCGAAAACGTTAACTTAGACTCTAAGATCATGTTTCCATCACATACATGGCTTTATTTATAGCAATTTGAAGATATTTGGCCGCCATTTTGTCCGCCATTTTGTTTCTGGGAGTGCTACATATTTGTCTTTAGGTCCATCCCATTCCTTGACCCCGAAAACGTTAACTTAGACTCTAAAATCATGTTTCCATCACATACATGGCTTTATTTATAGCCGTTTGAAGATATTTGGCCGCCATTTTGTTTCTGGCAGTGCTACATATTTGTCTTTAGTTCCATCGCATTCCTTTGCCCCGAAAATGTTAACTTCGACTCTAAAATCATGTTTCCATCGTATACATGGCTTTATTTATAGCCATTTGAAGATATTTGGCTGCCATTTTGTCCGCCATTTTGTTTTCTGCAGTGCTACATATTTGTCTTTAGTTCTATCGCATTCCTTGACCCAAAAAATGTTAATTTAGACTCTAAAACCATGTTTTTATCACGTACATGACTGTACTTATAGCCATATGACGATATTGGCCGCCATTTTGGCCGCCATCTTGGTTTTTCATGCAACCGCTAAAAATTCAGCTTGCTAACCACGATTTTCGTTTTCAGCAGGGTCAAATTAGTCTAGAAACGCCGGTTAGCAAATTGTTACATGATTTGCTTCTAACAATGTCATTTTGAGATTCCAAGCCTAGTCTAAAATTCAGTACAACGCATTCAATTTAAGTTCCGTTAATCTGAAGTGCACATTTGGTCCCAAATATGCACTCGGGACCAAATAAAAAAACTGGCAATATGGTTTTTTGCGTGCACAACACTATTTTGAACATTTTAAACACATTTGCCAAGATTATACCCAAAATTATGACAATCTTGAAATTCTTGACATTTGCCTACGGACTACTGGGATTTTTAACCAATGGAGTGATTTGAGTATGGGAGTGATATGATGATGTTTGGGCGTTCTATTGACAGCTCTGGCTAGTGAGTTTTGGATAAGCTGTAGACGCTTGATTTGAGTGGATTCAAGGTTGAGGAAAAGAGAATTGCAGTAATCAAGCTTCGAATCAGCAATGGAGATTCCTCTTTAAAAACTTTGGAAATGGTGTATAAGTTTTTTTGCAAGCAAACAGTGCATCATTTGCTCGAAAGGAAAACTACTTTTGAGTTTCTTAAATTCGAAATATACTTCTGACAGGGAGTTACAGTAATCAATCAGACATCTCACTTTTAAATATCTTGCCAGGAAATGTCTTCCAAGAAAATAATGGAGTATCGTAAAAGAATCCTCTTTAAGAACTTTGCAAAGTAAACCCTTGCCAGGATGAATCTCTGAGACAAAAAACCGGATAAGCGCCAAATTAAAAGTGTCTTCAGTTTTCGGCAAATCTTCATATAGAGTTGTTAGATAATAAAACAATGTGTGAAATCCAAGCAAACATCGGACTTCAACGTCGAAATAAGAGTCAAGCGGTGGCAACACCACTACATAGGCAAATGCATGTTCCTCCAAGTCACTCTGTAAATCTGGCTCGTCGAGAATTCGTTCACACAATAGCAAGACTTCTGGATATTTACGACAATTGTACAGAAACGCAGCACGGTAACAGTCAGCTGTATTACAGTGAATGTCATAGTCTTTGTTGATGGAATTGTAAAATGATGTCATATTGCCTAAGGAATATTCTGTCAGCAAATGAATAATATCCTCGTCTTCTTTCCGGAAAAGGCTTCCATTGGATGCTTCTAATCGATTCATTGGATCGGTTCTCTGATAAACACACAAAACACTGTTCCTTTTGGTGGATAATCGGGAAAACTTCCGATTTGCAATACTCAATAAAATTGAATCCAACGGAAATGCTGGGGGTTGAAACATATCATTAAGTCTAAAAACACCAGTTGTTCTTTCAATTGACGAAACTGTTAAATAATGAGCAAACACCTCAGGTGTAAGACGCAGATCTAGAAAAAACTGCCTCTTAGTATAAAGCAAAGAAGCCTCTTTTGTCTTCCTGAAAATTGAATAAAATCCAATTATCTTAGAAATGTCTTCAATAAACAACAAGCAGCCTGCATTTAATGTTTCTGCATCCTCTTTCTCAGGCTTTTCATTCTTGATCACTTTCGAACAAAGTTCTAGAACAATTTGTTGTTCTGAAGCGGCAAAATGAAGAGCCGCCATGTAGACCAAAGTCGCCTTAGTTAGAGTGTTTGTTTTAGAATCTTCACTTTCCAAAGCTTTCCTTAGGAGTCCCTTTGATATTTCAGTCAGAACTTGAAATTCTAGATTATCACTTAATCCAGTCAGATTTTCCATCAGATCCTGGGCTTTTGTGAAATATAATTCGCTTCTATTAACATCAGACTTCAATGGTCTTGATAAGCAGTGGTACTTGGATCTAAAACATCTTGGTTTAAACAAAACTTGTCTGATTATGTCAACAAAGCTTTCGCTGTCATAGTACATTTCTTTAGATTCCAATAGATGGACTGCGTGCAATAAACGCAGCATTGAACCATAATGCCAATAGTATGATTCAGTTCCTGGGAATGGCTTATACCCGAATAAATCCTCAACATATAAACCAATTCTCAAAATATATTTGAAAAAATCGATATATGCCAATTCCAATCCTTTCTTGATTTTGTCATGAGCATATTGAACATCAAGAAAGAATTTTAACGAAACATACAAGTCGATAGCTTTTAATTTATTTGCATTCATGGCTTCACATGTGATCAGCATATGCTCACGGACACAGCTGGAAACATCAGGAGCATATTTTGCATCAAATATATCAGGAAAACTTGGCTTCACATAATGCTCCACAAACCAACGGCTCAGAATGTCGGAATTGTTATAATAAATCAAACTTTTAGCAGTTTCATCAACAATCTTCTGGTTAAAGTGCTTATGAAACAAATTTGCCTCGGGAATAAAATAATTTGGACATCTTGTCTCTTTCAACCATTTTGAGAGTTTTTCAAATAAATTGCAGCATATTTTAATAACAGACAAGGAATTCCACCATTCTGGTGACATCTCTTCACAAGACCACAACATGAGTGTTTTAAAATGGTATGTACAGAGAACTTCGTCTTCCTTTGGACATTCTTTCTTGATCAGTTCTCTTTTGGCAAAGAATCTGAGCATATGATAGACGATCTGCTGAATTAGAGTCCAACTCTGAAGCAAAATGATTTCCGCAACTGAAAATGACAGCCTCCACTGGTGTACGTCACTTCTGCATGAAGGATGTTTTGCCTGTACAACATGACAGCCATTCTGTACTACCTCGTGGATGATGGCAGTCGACGGCCATCCGTTCTCTCTCTGTCGGAATTGCCAATCTTTTGCATGGTTTGACCACTGTGGGCACCATATGGAAGCAACAGTATCAATTGAAAATAGATCGTTTTCTATTAATCTACTCGCCGGACCAACCATGATCCAGCTTTCATCATTTCTGTCACTTTCACCCAGTTCGGTTGGTCTTAGGATTCTCTGGAAATTATCCAAAATAAATTCAAACGTTTTGCGTTCCCAGTTATACCTCATTTGTCCCAAAAAGCGAAGTCGTACAAACGCTGGATAATGAAGGTATGGTTCCATCAAAAAACAGTTTATTATATCAGCAGTATGACGAACCTCATATGGCAAAACTGGCTTTCTGTCTGTAAAGGCCAGTGAATATGTTTCCGTGTTTAACATATCAATGTCGCCAATGCATGAATGTAACGGTTGAATGAAGAACTCAGCACAGCTGCCACATACAATGTTATACTTTTTCAAGCGGATGGAACCTGCAAAATGTATTAACTCAAACATGTTTGTGTTGGACTTCGGCAGCATTCGACATGTACAGACAATGAATTCCGATACGCTGTCGTCCATTGCTGCAATCAGAGAAGAACAAACTCGGAAGTAGGCCTATTATCATGATCCTCATTATGTGTGGTCATCGTCACGAAAATGTCATGTAGGCCTATTGATGCTTATTGTATGCTTCTGTGGAGTCCATATAATGTCCGCCACTGTGATTACCTCATTAGTGATTATATTTTTTTCGAATTATTAGTATTATTGAGATTATATTAATTGTATACGAAGGAAAATTTAAGAAGGCCTTCGAACAGTAGGGCAAACCTGTCAACGGTTGATATATAGTTTTGGGGAATTTGGCCTAGTTCACAGCCGTGTCGTCCATGAGATAAGGCGGACGTCATTCAATACTTCTCCATCTGTTTAAGATTTAACCACTAAGCCCTAGATGTCGTCCCGAACTCTCCAGGTCAGGTCACCTGTCACATTCATCATCCACGCCTGCAAAACCTCAAAACCTTTCCCACAGATCTACTTTTTCATCCTCCTTGTCCAACAAAATACCGTACAGCTGCTGGATCGTGTCAACCCTTCTACAGACAGTGCACAATCTACCTTCCCACCAAGATACAGTTACGACCATGTCACACCTGTTGACAGTACTCCAGATAAAAATAAAAGACGGGAAGAAGACCAGCCAGACAGCAAGGCGCCAACCACCATCTATCAAAAGTGACCTCAAGTCAAGATGCCAGACTGATGTATTAAATCGCCATAAATCCTAAATTCTACACCCACCCCGGAAAGTGCTATAAAAACCGACGCTGAATCTTAAAGAGTAGTAGAGTGGACGCCAGAGTAGTAGAGTGGACGTAAGAGTTGGAGTTAAAGTCGACGTTTGAATCGGACACAGAGGACGCGGAGCAACCGAAACGCTTGGACGGAAGGAGCTGATCAACTGTAGACACGGAATCTAGACCAGACGAGTCGAACGTGGAACAGTCAAGCAGCCTACGAGGAAGCGACGGACGAATCCCGAAGACGGATGGAGATGCACGCACAAGCCTCATCCGAATGGTATGAAACTCTGCTTTATATATAGACTGAGCAGTGACTACTTCGCCAGCCGCTGATGTACAGGAGTCGATAGAGCATAATCGCTGCTTTCTTAAATTATCGCCTCCTCAACAGACGTTAGATAACTCTGCAGAATAGGATTCTGGTGTGCTGTGAAATCGCCTATGGAGGAAGAACAGTAAAGCACACGAAAGGTTAAAGAGCTGACATCTGTCAATCACGACAGACCGCTGAAGCCGATCGTACGGACGAAGACGCTCTCTTATCCGCACGACCTCCGCGACCCTACTCCAAACCCCCTCGCCCCATTAAGCCGATTAGTAGATTGGGCATCGGCCAGAGACTAAATTACCTTCTTTTGATCACCCCGTCCTAGACCCTGGGTGAGTGAAAACGTAAACATATTAATTAGAGGGTTTAAAAGGACTGGTCACGTACTTAAGATATTATCGCATAATTTAGATTGTAATCAGAAGTAGATACGCTTGACATATAACCAATTGTACTCGCTTAGAAATACTGCTTGAATAAAAACATAATAGAATCATGTCTGAAATTCATTCTAGTGATTCAGAATCGTCCAACATAGATCAAGACATAATGCTCAGTCAAAGGGATAGTCAGTTAGTTAGGCCCAGAGCTACACCTGAGCGTAATGTAACGGAAACTGAAGATTTATTGAAGAGCCTAGCGGCTAGTGTGCAGTCCTTAGTGGCTAGCCAAGGTTCATTAGTGTCTGGTTTGCAGTCTGTGAGCCAACAGCAGCTACAGATGCAGGGCTCGCAAGCAGTCCTACACTCGTCTATAGAAGACTTAAATAACCGAGTGAGCAATTATGAATCAGCCCCACAAAGTCGGTTACGAATCCTTGGGACAGGTCTTCAGTCCCAGTAAGCGGACATATGTTTACCGCGCCTTCCTCAGCCATAGACTCGTCTCAGTTCCTAGAAGCCGGGTTGGCCCGGACAATTGAGATTTCTAGGAACAATCCCTTATATCTTAGAAGGAGCAGGCGGTTAAAGGAAAAGCTAAACCGGCCTCAGGATATAAGGAGTTATGCAAAGCATTTCAAACCCAGAACGCCTGGGCGCACTTCTTCACGAACGCGGGACACAGTCGCGTGCGATAGGCCGTCCCCAAGGATGAACCTAGCAAATTCATCTGGCCTAGGCGGCACCGACAAAGGACTGGAATTCATCCCCAGTCACGACCGACCAAGCACGGGCATCTTTCAGCAGGCGGGTGCCAATCATCCTTCCACTAGTCAGGCGGCCTAGGAGGACTTCCGTTTCCGTCCGGGGCCATTGCGGGAGGGTGAGCGGGGCGCTGCTGAAGGTGACCCCCTACACTTCTGTTAAGTTCCTTGGAGTTTTTCTGAACCAATTTCTCAAGTGGAATGACCATATTATCTCATCTAAAAGTGCTTAAAGTATAGGGTTTTATCTCGAGTTGCTTATCTATTGCCCGATCAAATACAAATAGGCCTTCGTACCTCAATAGTTCACCCATATTTTAACCATTGCAATTTCATATAGACCTCCAATTATATAGCATGATTCAGAAGATTAACAATACAAAGTTTCAAAAACAGAGCCATTCGGGTCATTATTAATAATCCACAGCCTTCTTCTACAAATTTTGTATCAGACTTGGTATATAAGCAAACACGCATCACGAAAACTGAGCAGATTGCCTTTCAAACTTACTTCCAAATCCATTTCTTATGCTGTACAGGACAATTATATTTTACTAACATCCGTGGGTTTCAGTTAGAAGTTCAGGCCATAGGATATGGAATAGCATTCCCACAGACATAGGCCTAGTTTACGAATCCTAAAACAATTCATGCGCAGGCTACGTGTCTATCTGATTACCAATGATGTGTTAATTTTTGTTTATGCTAGTTAACTAGTCAAGAACTAAGATTTTAAAATAAGTCTAGTAATTCAGTTATTCAGTTGACCACCCAAAATGAAAGGATTACCCTACTAATCGGAACTTGTTCCCTTCATGGATCTTTTTTACTCTCATTGTTTCCCAGCAAATATTCAACAATTCAATTGTAGTTACAAAGTTTTAGTTTTTCTGTTGTTGTCGGAAACAATAAGAAACTTATGGTTATGGTTATGATCAGGCATTATTAGTATAGAGTATTTGCCCGTCATATTACCGGTTGAAAAAGAAAAAGAATCTATATATTGGAAGAAGAATTTGTTTACTGGAAAGCTTGATTATTAATCACATTGCTGGTAAATAAAATCGAGGATCATTGAGTAAATGACCTTGACGGTCGGTTTTCTTGATGAGAACTTTGATGTTGTCTCTGTTTCTTGAACTCGACAATGCAACATAAAGTTGGCTATGGTCTGTTAGAAGAATAATTTATCAAGGACTATTTACGAACACTAGAGTACTTAGGCTAATCGGGCAATATAGGCAAATGAAGGACTATTTACAAACAATGGAGTATTTGCCCTTTACCCTCTTGCAAGTGACCAATCGATGTTTAGGCTAATAAGTCTTTAGTTTTTTGCTAAGTTTCCTGAGTGAAAAATTGGAGTGGCAAGTTTAAACGCTCAAGCGCCAGATATCATATGCGCAGTGATGGGCGCTAAACTATTTTTTTTAGTTAAACTAAAACTATTTCCATCAAAAAAATATAGTTTAACTAAAGTTGGCAACTAATTTTGGAAAGTAATTAACGAAACTAAAAAAAGTAGTCAAACTTTTTCCCAACTTTTTTCCAACTTTTTACGACAAACATTTTCACAATAACAGAGGTTAAGTGAACTGTAATAATGCAGAGCATCAATGACAATTCACCTTCAAACCATGCAATGTGTACTCTTCTAGCCTACAGTCACAGGCATACTGTAAGTAGTGCATGAAGTTGAAAACACAGGCTGTTAATGCTAAAACCATGCAGTGTTAATCAATAAGTTTCGCGTTGAGTTGTTGACAGTGTTCAATGTTCGTTGCGGAAAATAGTTGCGAATTGCTGATTTTTTTAGTTAAACCTTTTAGTTAACAACTAAATATTTTTAGTTAAACTATGGTTTTAACTAAACTATTTTATTTTAGTTAAACTATTGCCTTAACTACAAATTTTTAGTTAAACTAAAAGTTAGCAACTTTTTAGTTAACTATTGCCCATCACTGCATATGCGACGTTTTTTCTTGAAATATCGGACTAAGATCTATATAAGCTAATGACATCTTGACCGCCATTATCATAATTCATGCACGCAGTGTCTTAAACTGAAATCGTTGTCCAGGTCTCAATCCATTAAAGAAGTCAGGTCGAAATCCGATACCACCGAGAAACCATGAGGTAAGCTTGCAGAATCAGATGCGTTTTAGGTTTTAGCCATTTCTCTTGTAGTTCTGTCGGCGCACGTAACCGCGTTACTGCTCTCGCAAGATAAATTCGACTTCGTTAAACCACCGTAGCCTGATTTCTGGATTTTCTGACCTGTCAGATTTCGACCTAGCGAATGCTTCGGCCATTGTGTTCTGTTATAATGGTGAAAGTAACTACATGTCTCATCCTTGGTGGAGAGCATCTTCAACTACATGTCGTAGGATATTTCTCTATCTGCTTCTACTACTTCTTTTGGCTGGTGACATTGAAATAAACCCTGGTTCGGCTAGAATTCAGTCTTTGTATTGGTCTATTAAATAGCTGTTCTCAAACAACAAGGCTGCAATTTTAGATAATCTCCTTCTTGAGCATTCTTTACATATACGTGCTCTGAATGAGACCTTGCTGCAACCCAACGATACATTAGCATTCATTTCTGATCTAATTCCCCAACTTTTCTATCTTGAATGAACCTCGGTACAGTGGGAAAGGTTGGGGCATGCTTTTCTTTTCAAATTTTATCTCCCACGGCATAAGTTTACTTTGTCTATTCCAGGCCCCAAGTCATTTCAGTTCTTGGCTGTTACTCTCAATTCTTGTAACAAGCAAGCATTGTCTATATTTAAATGTCACCCACCATTCATCTCATTGCCTGGCTTTTTAGTGAATTTCAGTCACTACTGGAGTATTTGATTTCCTCTCCACCTGAAAATTCATTATGGGTGACTTTAGAATTCAAATAGATGTAGCTTATCAATAGTGATGGGCACAATAGTATTTTGAAAATATTTTTCTGTTTTAAAATAGAAAATAGGCCTATTGTTTTATTTTCTACTTTTGAAAAGTATTTAGTAAATGTATTTTCAAAACTGTTTGTAAAAGTATTTTGGAGAATTCAAAATACTTTTACAAAATACTTTTTTCAAAATATTTTTCTGAAGACATTTTCAAGAATAAGTTAATAATCTTCTGGTCACATGAATTTATACTTGTGTGTGCTAATATATATATATATATATATATATATATATATATATATATATATATATATATATATATATATATATATATATATATATATATATATATATATATATATATATATATATATATATATATATATATATATATATATATATATATATATATATATATATATATATTAAATCAATCGGGGCTGGGAGATGGTTGAATTGTAAGACGATGGAACTAGACCTGGGAGTGACTTTGGTCAGCCAAACTGACCCCACTTGACCCTAAAGTGACTTGAAATCGACTTGAAGTCGACGACTTGAAGTGAAAACGACTTGATCCGACTTGGCAGAAAAACAACCAACTTCCAACTTAAAGTCGACTTCTGACATGGTAGTAACGATTACGTACGGTTAATAATACAATATGTCAAGCCAATTTTGCCTGGCAAGCATTAGTTTCGTATACTAATTAGTAATGAGACCTCAACACCTGATGAATAAAATTGTTAACATTTCGATTCGCCATTTTTTTACGAAATGCACGTGTGACATTTTAACATAGAATAACAAATTATATAAATAAATTGGCAGGACACCGATAAAAAATGAATAAGTAACTGTTTAGTCCAGCCGGCTTCGATAATCTCTATAAAAGTTTTGCAGAGCCCTGTTTCCTACGAGAAACGCTTTCGAATGTCTGGAATGTGGCTGCGACGACCTCCCTAAGGCCGGCATATCACGCGGGCAAGTGAAGTTGTCCCGGCCCGCCTACACTCGGCACTGGGCGGGTGGCCGTGCAGGAGCACATCAGCACGGACGGACGGACGGTCGGACGGACGGACTGACACATGGACAAACAGCGGTTACTAAGTCTTTCTCTGCCACCCTTTCTCCCGCCCTACCTCTCCCTCCCTGTCACTCCTTCCCTCCATCCCTCTTCCTCTCCACTCCGATCGACGACCTCCGTTAGACCGGCATATCACGCGGCCAAGCGAAGTTGAACCGGCCCGCAGATAACCGGCGCTGGGCAGATGGACGGATGTGCGGGCGCACGCCAGGACGGACGGATGGTCAGACAGACACACAGACGGATAGACACATAGACAAACAGCGATGAGTGAGTTTGTCTCTGCCACCCTCCCCCCGCCTACCTCTCTCTTCCCTCCCCCATCATATATGACGGGCAATCATCTTGTACATAATATCGCAGCCTAAGTACGCGATAGAAGTTAGAACTGGTAGGCCTATGCTTCATTTATTTACAAAACTGCTTAAATACTGTCCTGGCCTCCGACTGTTAGTGTGACGTGATAAATTTAGATTTATTTGTGTCTCAAGTAAGTTTAAGTCGACTTGTGGAAAAAACAACTTCAAGTCGCTTTTCTGATACAAATTCGACTTGGGGTCAGTTGCGCTTGGCAGAAACGACTCGATTCGACTTGGGACGACCAAGTCGACCCAAGTCGACTTATTGGGGTCGACTCCCAGGTCTAGATGGAACGAAGATTAGAAGGACGTTGGTTCGATAACTGCTAGCCCCTTATAATGTGGGGTCAGCCTTGCATTCGCTAGAGAGAGAATGTAACATTGAGCGACAGATAGGACAGATGGGCGCCTTGCATCACTGGCGTAAACAGCTAAATTATACCCCTGTAAAACTTGTCTCATCTGTCACTACTATATCATGTAGGCCTACATGTAAGGCGCTGCTGAACACAGGATGAATGGCACCATAGCAAGTACTGTGCGATGATGGCGAAGATGATGATGATGACGATGACGACGACGACGATGATGATGATGATGATCAATGCTTCCGTCTATATCAGGATTGCAAAAGCGCAAATCTGTTGTAGTCGTAATCGTAATCGTGATCTCCAAGCTTCTAAAGCGCCTCTCGAAGGCGAAGCGCAGGACACTAGCCTATTCACGAGTGCTACATCAAATCAGAGGGGATTTCCTGAGAGTAGTCCAAAGAAGTTCCGAGTACGGTTTCTAAGGGTGTCGTTTAGGGCGAGAATTACTGGAAGGCGGAGGATCGGAAGAGACAGGGTAGGAGTACTTGAAAAGCGGATAATTCAGTTTTGAGTGGAAAGCCCGTGAGTGGTAGGTAGAGGAACATGAGGAGGAGGATGGAGGACGGGTTGCAATGATGGTGGAAAACCGAGTCTGCGGAATTCAGGGGAGATCGTTCCAAATACATGGTGGACATGGCTCGTTTGAAGAACTTCACTGAGCATTTATTGGGAGGGGGTCGAGAAAGACCGAGTTCGGACGATGATCGTGTGGAGCGGGTTACCTTGACGGTGAAGAGATAATTTTGAACGAATCTGTTCATAATCCCAGCCGCTTTGTTATTCTACATGCTAGTCTATTCTGGGGCATAGCCTAGTTGGTTTATTTTGAAGCTCAATCGGATTTCTTTGCAATATTTTTATATGAGGGAAAAAGTATAACTGTCTGAGTGACAGATTCATATGACATTGTCTCATTGTTTAATAATATGTGTTTAACTTTAACCTTAAGAGACATTTTTGCCATTAAATTGAGGATTAATTGACAACTATTGCCAGGGTACGAATTTATCATCTGTCATGGAATTGTGTAAGCCCTAATATCTTTCTTTGCTGAATTTAATTTGATTTTCTGATGCTTTTAAATAATTTTGACAGTCAAAGTAGGGCCTACAGAATTTCTATGAAGTCCACTTGTTCAGGCAAGTCATAAGAAACTATAGATCACAATCAAGCACAATAAGGAACAAAGCAATATAAATGTACAGTTGTACACACTAGCGAGTAGCGATATAAGTATAACATGTTGATCTTTCAAAAGTACTCTGAAAAACTATTTTCAAAAGTATTTTCAAAAATACTATTTATTTTGTATTTTCAAAATACTTTGGAAAAATATTTTGTTAACGTATTTTCGAAATACTTCTGAAAAGTATTTTCTTGGCACTGCTAATCACTGCTCCTTTGCATCTCTTAATATGTTGGAAAGGTTTGACAAGCAACAGCTCATTATCTTTCTTACGTTCTATAAGGGTCGCACTTTGGATGTCCCGGTACGGTAACTCGATCTGATTCTAAATCACTTCATTCTGTTACTTCTGTAGAGTCATATTTTTCAGATCATTTCTGATGCTAAGCTTAGAAAACCAATTGGAGCAATGGTGGCGCTACTCTCGTGTGTCTTCTGATAACACTCAGTTTAGGCACCACTGGAAACGTTTACGAAAACTTGTTATATCTGTCAAATCTGCATACTTACCTAATTTAATTGGTTTGCCTTAAATGAATTGTTACACCGGATGAAATTACATCTGTCTCCAACTGTGTCCTTAGGTGCCCATGATCTTGCAAGCCAATTCTTGACCTTCTTTGCAGACAAAATTTCTGGAATTCGACTTAAATTTGTCAGATTTTTTGCACTATACAAATCCATCCATTCAAATTTCACAGCTCCTATGATGGTCTACTTTCTGCCAACTACTCTGGAAGAGGTTCGAACACTTATCTTTTCCTTGCCTAACAAAACCTGTCTTTTTGACACTATTCCTACTTGATTTCTGAAACAGTGCTTTGATGTGCTACAGGGTCCAACCACTACGATTATCAATTTCTCATTGCACGAGAGATTCTTCCCAACTGCATTAGCTCATGCCATAGTTTATCCACTGTTCAAGAAACCTTCTCTTGAACCTGATGATCTGTCAAATTGCAGGCCAATCTCAACCTTTATTTTTATATCTAATATCCTTGAACGGAGAGTCGTAAATCGCTAACAGATTCATTTATCATCAAACTCACTAATCTCCACGTTTCTGTCTGCATATCATAAGTGTCACTCTACCAATTTCCTCTACTTCTTACTGTTCATAATGACAATATATGCTCAATGGACAAGGGTAGGGTGACGGTAGGTGTTCTTTTTGAGTTGCCTGCTGCTTTTGATAATGTGGATCATTATCTTCTTCTTCATCGCCTGAAGCACTGGTTTTGGGATCTCTGGTGCTGTACCAAATTGGTTTCTTATTTATCCTAGTTCACGCACTCAATCAGTATATTTAAATGTTAATTATTCAACCAGTATTTTGTTGGCATGTGGTGTTCCACATGGTTCTGTACTTGGTCACTCTTTTGTTTACAGTATATATCACACCACTAGAAACATTGCTGGGTAATCATTCACTGGGATATCATTTCTACGCTGATGATACTCAAATCTACATTTCTTTCGAAAGTCTGTCACGTGACTCATCTGTTCACCTGTTGCCTGCTGTCTTTGATGAGGTACAGTCTTTGATGGCGGCCAATAAACTCATACTTAACCCATAAAAGACTAAATTCCTGCTGCTTTGGACTCCACAACAACTTAACAAATTCTTTGGGCTTAAGTCATTGAAACTGTATGACTCAATTGTTGAGTTGGCAGCAGTGCTTCCACTCTCCATTTTCAGAAATCCCAAGATCTTGCCAAACAAATCCCAAGATTGAACTAAAAATCCCAAGATTGTACTAAAATCCCATGTAGGCCTAACTGACATACAGTCAATGGTGGGAGTGGTCGGTTTCTTAAAGAACTTGTTGGTACAAATCATGTTCTGTTTTGTTTCATAGTTTTTAACGTGTTTGGCAGACTTGTTAACGCCAGTCAGTGTTTTGGAACAAACGCTACATTTTGCTGCATATTTATCTTTTGTCTTTGGTTTAATCCAAAGTTTAAATTCAGCTTTTTTCAGCCATTCCTCGTTGAACAGTTGTCTATAACATACCTTGGTTTTCTTATGCGGCTCGGCGCCAGTGTCACCAGACTCAGAGTCAGAATCAGATGGTGCCATGACAAATTCCGGTTTAAAAATGTTACGACTTTACGATGATTTGTCCAGATTTAGTCCTTTTCCTTTAATAATTGCGTAAAAACTTGGAACGTCCGCATCGGCGGTAAAATGTATGGAACTATGGAGTATGGCGTCATGTTTATCACAAGATAAGTGTAACAAAGGTACAGAAGTAAACGACCAGTACCCGTAGACACATGGCCAACGAATCACTCAACGACAAGTCAATAAGACTTTAGTGCTTTTTGTTATTATTCCATATGAAATATTAACATTATATTATGACTGTAGACCTTAGTTAAAATCCCCAGATTGCCATGGAAAATCCCCAGATCCCAAAACGATCCGCCAATTCCCAAGATCTTGGGAAAATTCCCAAGGAGTGGAGGCACTGGTTGGCAGACGCTGCTGTTAACTCGGGCGTTATTTTATATTCTACAATGTGTCTCACTAGCCATGTAAACAGCATTTGTAAGTCATCGTATATGTTCATTCGTAACATACACGATAAGGCATCATGTGTCCATGTCTGCAAGGATAACTCTGGCAAATGCAATTTTTTCATTTCGCCTATATTACTATAACTCGCCTCTTACTGGCATAAATAAGTCAAATATGCTGAAGCTGCAGAGAGTTCAGAACTTATTGACTGCAGAGAGTTAAGAACTCTTTGACTAGAGCCATGACACTAATAAACCAAATGTGAACATATAACCCCTCTGCTTAAATCTTTGCACTGGTTTTCTTTTCTATTCAGCTGATCGATCCGAGAGCATTGCCGACCTGCCTCTCAGAAACACCATCTCTGCTTCGCGCTTCTCTATCGCCCTCAGGCTTTCCACTCCAGACTAAAGTCTGTCCTCTTAAAAAATTCCTACCATGATACATCCTGTCCTCCGCCTTCCAATTTCTGTCATCCAAAACAAGCTGCCTAAAAAGCTCCTTTGTCTTCTTCTCTCTCTGGTCTTTTGGCAGCTGGACTTGGATTTCCACTTTATATATCTGGAGTAGGGGTTTGCGGATATACCCGTAACCGCGGCTTTACCCGTACCTCGCCCCTACACGCGGGTTGGGAATGGGTCGAGTAGCCATTTCGCGGTTGGGTACGGGTAGGGGAATGACGGATGCGGGTACACCCGGTTTTATCCGTACCGAAGAGAAGTTTTAGGGTTATACGTAATAGTGTGTCTTGCACCTTCAAAGACTTACTTGCTATATCTGATGATGATGACGACGACGACGACGACGATGATGATGATGATGATGGTGATGATGATGATGATGATGATGATGAACACGACAATTTCTACAGCGCCGTAACACAGCACATGCCGTTACAAGGGCGCTTAACAATCTAACGACTAGTAATCTGGTGGTATCTTGTATAAGTACCATAAGTTTATGTTGATCTATGTCGGTACGCCAAAGTAAACTTTTAATTTATTAATAGATCTTCAAATTACAATTACAGAGTGGTTTGTTTACATAAACATAATCGTAGGGCTTTTACATATAATTAGGCCTACCTTATCTGAGTTTTCACAGGTCGCAGACGCCTATCCCGTGATTCACTCTACGAGTCGTGTTTTCTTTAAAACAGTTTTATGAGGTCGATGCTAGGCAAATTTCAAAGTCTGTTATCCAATTACCTCGCAGAAAATACTTATTAAACTATTCAGTTAGTGGTAATTTCTTACAAACTGTCGTGTTATTGATGGCAGCATAACAGACTTCGACTGCTGAGTAGGGTGTCAATGGACAGACAAGGCTGGAGAGAAAAGATTATCAATGGAGGGCAGGCATGACTATTATATATTGTATCGTATCTAGAAATTTATAAAGCGCCTCTCAAAGAATACATTCAGAGGCGCTCTCAGCACAGAAGCTGCGGGGAAACAGAAATGCCTTTAGGGAACGCGACAGCGATGAGGAAAGCCAGTCATTAGTTTGGCCCTGAGCACAGGGCAAGGTCATTCCAGATCGTGTGACCCACTACAGCAAACGCCCGGTGCAGGGCCAAGGCAGTTTTGGCCCTGGGAACAATAAGATGAAGCCGATTTACAGAGCGCAGTGAGCGAGAAGACGATGCAGAGAGCGGTTTTCGCAGATAGTTCGAGATATATTTCGGGGCAGTAGGCTGCTGAGATTTAGAGACAAGGAAGAGGATTTATATCGGATGCGCGCAGCAATAGGGAGCCAGTGAAAGACATCAAGCATGTAACTAGAGATATGGGCAAACCGGGGAAGTCGAGCGATGAGCCTGGCAGAAGCATTTAGAACAGATTGAAGGGGGGAAAGACGCTGCTTGGGGAGACCCATGAGGAGCGAGTTGCAATAGTCCAAGCGTGAGCAGACAAATGCGCGAACTATAGTGGTAAAGACAGAAGGTGGGACCGAGCGTCTGATGGCCCTGAGACGCCTCAGTTGAAAGAAGCAGGAGCGAGTCATGTTGGAGATATGCTCTGTGAATGTGAGGGAGGAGTTAAGTGTGACACCCAAGTTGCGGAAGGTGGAAGAATAGGTGTAAGCAGGAAATTTCTCAGTCATCAATGGAAAGTTGAGTTTAGCAAACTGCTGTCTAGTCCCAAACCAGATCAATTGAGTCTTAGCAGTGTTTAGGCAGAGACGGTTAGTCGACATCCAGTAGTGAAGGTCAGAGACAAGATGGTCAATGGAGCAAATAAGGGAGAGTTAACATAACATAACATAACATAACATAACAAGGGTTTTAAGTGGTTCAGAAGACGTGTAGTCTGTGTTAGAACCACTGCAAATTTACCTCAAACTCTTAATAGCCCAATTTTCCTAGCTTCTTCTTAAAAGCTGTTATAGTGTCCACTGAGACAGTACTATCGTCCAAACCATTCCACAGGTCTACAACTCTTGCACTAAAGAATTTCTGCCCTAATGTTCCCTTCGGCCTCTTAAATAATTTATACCTGTGTCCCCGAGTTGCCTTGTTCGGTGCTAATTCAAAGAACCTATCCCACTGCAGTGCTTTCTTTCCAGTGATAATCTTATAAGCTTCAATCAGATCTCCTCTGCTCCTCCTTTTCTCCAATGTTGTTAGTCCACACCTTTTCAACCTTTCTTCATAGCTCAGATCCTTGTAGCCCCAAATAATTTTCGTAGCTCTTCTTTGTACTTTCTCCAGTTTTTCCATGTCCTGTTTCAGGTATGGATTCCATACCTGGATGCAGTATTCCAACTGTGGCCTAACCAGTGATTTGTACATCCTTATTATTATATCTTTGTCTCTGGTGACTATTGTCCTTTTTATCATACCTAAAGTTGAATTAGCCTTTTTTGCTGCTTCAGCACATTGCCTTGAAGGTTTTGCACTCTTGTGCATAATCACTCCCAAGTCCCTTTCTTCATCACTCACTTTCAACACCGTGTCCCCCATTTCATATGAAAACTCGTTGTTTCTCCTCCCCATATGCATCACTGAGCACTTTTCCAAATTGAAGAGCATTTGCCAGTCTTGTGACCATCTGAACATTCTTCTAAGATCTTCCCGCAGTATCTCTGCTTCTTCTTCATCATCCACTGCTCTACATAGTTTTGTATCATCCGCAAACTTAGAAATTTTAGATAAAATCCCATCGTCTATGTCATTAATAAAAAGTACGAAAAGCAGTGGCCCAAGCACTGATCCTTGTGGCACTCCACTTAGCACTGTCGTCCAGCCAGAATGTTTATCACCTATGCCCACCTTTTGTCTTCTACCTGATAACCAGCTTGGAATCCATCTTAGTACCTGCCCTCTAATCCCACCTGCTTGTAACTTTTTGGCCAGCCTTACATGAGGTACTTTGTCAAATGCTTTGGCAAAATCTAAGTAAATTACATCTACAGGTTTTCCCTCGTCAATCCTCTCATAGACCTCGTCAAAGAACTCCAACAGATTTGTCAAACACGAACGGCCTTTGGTAAATCCATGTTGACTGCCCTTTATAATATCATGCTCATTCAAATGTTTCACTATGTTATCCTTGATAATTCTTTCCATGACCTTGCACACCACACTGGTTAAACTGACTGGTCTGTAGTTACCTGGTTCACTTCTATTTCCCTTTTTAAACAGTGGCACTATGAGTGCATCCTTCCATTCCCGTGGTACCTCTCCAGTCTGCATTGATTTATTGAAGATCTGGGCTAATGCCTCTCCAATTTCCTCCCTCACTTCATGTAAAAATTTTGGATGGAGTTCATCTATGCCCGGACTCTTGTCGGTTTTTAGTCTTTTCAGTTGCTCCACCACATTTTCCTTAGTAAACAGTACCTGTGTTAATCCATTCTTGCCACAATCTACAAATATTTGTTTGGGCTCAGGTACATTTCCTAATTCTTCTAAAGTAAACACTGAGCTGAAATATTTATTGAGTACTTCAGCAGCTTCCACATCATCCACTATAACTTCTCCCATTCCTTCTTCTTTTTTCAATGGCCCAATTCTGTCTTTCCTCTTCTGCTTAACTTCTGACATAGTTGTAGAAACTCTTACTATCCTCCTTTACATTCCTCGATAACTTCTGTTCAAAGTTTTGTATTGCTTTCTTGTTTGCATTATTGCAGCTATTTCTTTTATTCTCATACATGTTTCTTAACTTCTCAAGTCTGGCAACACTCTCTTGATCCAAATCCAGTCCCTTCTTTGTTTCCTTCTTCAACTTCTGTAAATTCTTCCATGCTTTGTGCTTTGCCATTCTCTTTCTTTGAACCTCACGTGTTACCCAAGGCCTCTTCTTATTGGTTCTTTTGTGCTTCGGTATGTTTTCTTCGATAATCTCCCTCATACGTTCTCTGAACTTCTCCCAAGCATCATTCACTCCCATGCCCTTTATTTCACTTACCAAATCCCTTTCCTTCAGCATCTTCCTAACTAATTCATAGTCTGCCTTAAAGAAGTTGGGTCTTGTCACATAGGCTTTTACTTCTTGGGTCTGCTCCATTACTAATTCCCATCTCACAACCTGATGATCACTAGTACTAAAATGCTCCCCCACACCCACATTCTCAACCATATTTTCATCCGATGTTAGCACTAAGTCCAAAATGTTGTCTCCCCTCGTTGGCTCCATGACATGCTGCTGCATAAAGCTGGCATTAACAAAATCCATGAAAATCTTATCTTTTTCTCTCTCCCCTTCCATTTTTTCCCAATCAATATGGTAGTTGAAGTCCCCCATAATCAAGGACGTTTCCTTATTGGCCATTTCTAGTAATTTGCATAATCCTTGGTAATCTTCTTCATTGGCATCTGGTACCCTATAGCAAACTCCCACAAGCATCTTAGATTTTTTAAATTGAATTTCACACCAGACACTTTCTTTGAAGGTCTCGTTCTTCATATCACCTCTCTCTACTGCATTAATGCTGCTCTTAACATACAGCAAAACCCCTCCAGCCCCATGCCCAACTGGTTTCTGGTTAACACGATCCATTCTAAATAATTGGTATCCATCTAAAGCTAATTCACTGTCCATGATCTCCGGTTTTGTCCATGACTCTGCTATTCCAATTATGTCTGGTGATTCCTTATCTGCATACAATTCCAATTCTGCTCTCTTTGTAATACTTACTATACTCCTCACATTTGCAAACATACATTTTAAAATTCTACTACTTCCCATTTCCTTGCATCTCCTATCTTCACTACTGCTGGCTTCTGTTTTTTGTAACTTTTTATCTTTATTTGTTTGACAGTTAGCGAGTCCATTTACTGCACTAACTGTCTTCCCACCAAGTTTAAAGTCTTCATCATCCCAAAGACTTGCCTCGCAACCATGTCTGCACCTCGAGCATTCAGATGCAGACCATCTCTCCCCAAGTACCCACCTTTCCATGGGTTGAAGTCAACCTCCCAATATCTAACCTCCTCCTGCTTGCACATCTCCTTCAGCCTTGTATTGATTTCTACTCTCTTCTCTTCTAGGGCATCACCGATATCCTGCCTAGGCAAAATACCCATGACAACAACTTCCCCTTGTCGGTCCTCCTTCAACCCTTTCATCATTGCTTCATAGCTGCTCAAAATTTCTTCTTTTTCTTCCATTCGGAGGTTATTTGTGCCAACTTGCACTATAACCGTATCCTCCAGCTCTGCCTTCTGCTTGATTTCTGGGAGCATTTGCTCTATTCGAGCCCCTGGCTTGCAGATGGATCTGAACCCTGCACGCTGCATCTGCAAATTCTTTCCAACATGCCTTACTAGGGAATCTCCCACCAAAACCACCTTCTGTTGCCTTTGCCTGGGTGCGCTCTTGGCTGATTTTTGCTGCTTCAGCTGCTCAGATGGCCTGTCCTTTGGTTTCTCTGCCTGCCTAACCTTTTTGTCCTGCACCATATCGACGCTCTCTTTTTCATCGCTACCTTTTCCCATTGAATCCTCTTCAGGTTTCCTAGTCTGCTCCAAAGCGGTTAGGCGCTGCAGCAAAACCTCCAACCATTTCCTATCTGCCTCCGACCTTTTCTTTTCTTCCTCTAGACTTTCCTTCACTTCCTCCAAACTTATCTCTAAGCAAAACACTCGCGTGCACTGCATGCACGTGGCGCCGGTCTCATCCCCAAAACTATCTTTCGCTCCGTACATGCCACAACCTGCGCACACAATGATGTCGCTTTTCTTCAGAGACATTTTCTTTTTGTATCTTCAGGTCGAAATACTCGCTTACTCACTCTGTTATGCTAAAGCTATTTAATATATGCTTCTACTCGACTGCCCTCTGTTATAGTTCCCTTGATCTAACGCAACACGCTAACGCCTTTCTATTCTAAATCTACTTCAATCGACTTCAATCTACTTCAATCTAGCTTCAAGTCACTAACGCTCCTTGCACAAAGAATTATGCACGATCTACCAAAACAATTTCTGTCACAAAATCAAAAATTTAGGCAAATTAGACAAAAATGTCCACTTATCTGCAAAATGCGACCTCTCTCTCTCTCGAAACCGGAAGTTGTCATAGTTGTCATAGCTGAGAGTTTTCTGAAAGTGTATCCTAATATTAAAAAATGTCAAATCTGCAGGTAAAAGGAAGACACGGTGCGTCGTTGTGTGACTTATCTACACAAGTTCTCTCACACATGCCATCTGAATAGTGATAAGCGTAGACTTCTTAAAGGTTACCGAATTCGAGACTTCCAATGATTTCGGTAGTTAAATTTATTATGGATCAAATTTAAACTCTTTCGTTAGTCTTCCCATTCATTCGAAATAATATTAGCATAAGGCAACACTGGTGTGCTTTAAGGAGTGGCATGTCGGCAATTAGAGACGATTTATCAGATGGACAGAAAAACTGTCGCTCGCTCTCTGTCAGCAGGAGCTGCAACTACACTTGTGCACTCTTTCATCACACCTCGTAACGACTATTGTCTATCTATTTACCCTGGTCTCCCTTCTGCACGCCAAAACTGCCTTGACCGCATCTTGCACTCTGCTGCGCGCCTTATTCGTCAAGTAACATATTTTGGCAATATGTCAAACTATTGTGCTGGAGGTCCTGCATTGGCTCCCTGTACGACAACGCATTGAGTACAGGATCGCCTCCTTGGTGTCAACTGGGTCTCGCACCGTCATACTTGACAGACCTATTTTGGCATGTTTCGGCTTCTCCGACTGCTCGAGTCCTCCGCTCGGCGGTGAGTGGTGTGCTCTCCATCCCGTTTGCTCGTAGTGCTATGATGAAGACCCGTGCCTTCTCGGTGATCTGCAGAGTACCAAATTTATCTTGTTTGAGCAAAAATGCAGATAGGTGCGCCCACAGAACTACAAGAGAAATGGTTAATTTGTTATATTTTTCTCACTCTAACCTGAAACGCATCTGATCCTGCTTGCCTACCTCCTGGCTTCTGAGTTTTAACGTCTTGAAGTAGGATTTCACTTGAAAGGACCGTGGATTGATCTACGTGAATTATGATAAATGGTGGTAGAGATGCCGTTAACATGGATAGACCTTAGTCCGATAATAGGCATATTTCAGAAATAAAATATTGCAGGTAATATCTGGCTTTCTTAATGGATTAAGACTTGGATAACAATTTCACCTGAAGAGACCATGTATTGAAGCTATGCGAGTTATGATAACGGCGGAAAATATGCCATTAGCCTAGATAGAAGCATAGATAGACCTAAGTCCGGTAATAAGCATATTTCAAGAACAAAAATCCATATAATATCTACCGTTTGACAACTTAAATTTGCCACTCCAATTTTCACTAAGAAAATTTAGTATTCTCAACACTTTACAATACGTTATGACACCGCACTGCGGAAGATAAGGGCACTGGTATGGCCGACAGCAACAGTATTACGGGTGTGAGACCTGGCCTGGTCGCTAAGGAAAGAAAAAGAGAAACGCATTTAAACGTTCGAGAACAAGTGCGTCAGAAAATTAGTAAGAATTCCCTGGAACAAAAAGATGACTACTGAACCAGACTTAGTATACACGCTGGCGAGGACCAAAAGCTAACCCCCTCCGAACCCGCATTAACGTTATTTTGGACACATTATGAGGGCAGCTGAGAGACAGCATCGAAGGCAGCCTGATCACGGGCCTCGTTGAACGGTTTTGCAACAGCAGAAGGTTGCGAATAGCCTATCTTGAATCGACAACAATATAGGATCAATATCAGAAAATCAGCCTAGTGTCGACCCATTCCTGCAGTCTACCATCGCAAAGCGACGACGGCGAAATGACATGAAATTGTCCTTAGGCTTAATGTAAGTCTATCTTATGCGAGCATTGAAACTCTGTCAGAAAGTATATTCTAGCTAGCAACCTCTCCGCTCGATGATCATATTAGTCAATTGTATTTGGACCGCAACTGTAAAATTCAATGATAAAAACAATTCTCTATGAGTAAGTTGGTTTTCTGTGACTGCTCACAGACTTTGGAACTCGTCTGCGGTTTATATTCCATAAGATTACATTAATAAATTTAAACTTGAAAAAGTTATCGTAATCAAGTTACCTTTTGGACCTATATAGCGTAATAGTCCGCAAAGAGTAATCATTATGCAATCTTCGAGATGTCAGAATGTTTCAGCTCCTCAGCCTACGCTGCATGACAGCCTAATATATTCGCTGTCAGCCCTTCAATTCTGAACACTCTCACCCACCTGATATAGTTGCCTTGACGAAAACCTGGATCATCATCTTTAGCCAATTACCGAGATTGCATAGGCCTACATTAGGATACCATCTGAACAGTAGGCTACACTCCATCCCTCTAAATCACAAACTCATACGAACATCACTCGATAACCTGCCACCTTTCTTGACTCACCTGGCTACCACTTTCATGCATTTATTCATTCATAGATTTATATAGCGCCTCTTCAAGAGGACTACTCAGAGGCGCACCCGACTCCAGGACGGCCAAAAAGAACAGTTTTTAGGCGGTCATAGAAAGTGCCAGAGGAAGACCTAGGATGTAGGCGCAGATCACCGACAACGAGGATATACATTTAAGATCAGCTTTTAAAAATGCAATGAAATTTGTTTTAGTTATAGCCAGGTTTCATGTTTGAGCGACAATAAGTGTTTTAGGCTAAGACTGACGTGGGTTGAACTATCGCAGTGGAAGCAGAAGTAATCCGTGTTGCCTGGAATGGACCACACTTAGTTTCCTCAATTGGACCGATAATTTGGGGTGGTCCATTTAAGAACACCGGCACTTGCAATGTTATACTGTGCTTGAGGTGCTTATTTATATAATAATAAGTTCAATTGGCTTGTATTATGTCGAACAACATTTTCTTTCAGTTGTATAATTATGTAGATGTCAACGAGTAAAAAAAATGCGGGGACTGCTTGATGATGATGTGTTCCTCTGTGCAAACTGTGTGTAATTCCTCTAAGTAGGCCCCTATTAATTGTTAAGTGTTAGACTCAAATGGTTGCAACTAAGTATTAATAAAAGACGTAACTAATCATTTAGTCGTAATAAAGTAGTCTATAGTTAACTATGTATAGTCTATTATAATATATAACTAGTGATTCTGACAATGTACACCTAATTAGTTTACTGGCAGTGGTTATAGTAGTCATACATTAAGTTGATTTCTACTACCTTTATAGTATTTTGACAGTTAGATACAGACGCCTTTATTTGCATGTAATAGACAATTAGTGTTTTAAAACGTTTAAAGTGTTTTTTATTGCACATTATCTTTAAAAAACGTCTTTAAAATAATATGTCCCATTCAGGGCAACTGGTCCAATCAAGGACACCATGTGGTCCTTGATCACTTAAAGCTGCCAAGTCGACATCCGATTAGACAGAGAAACCAGGAGGTAAGCAACGAAGATGTGATGTGTTTTAAGTTAGAGTGAGAAAAATATAACAAATTAACCATTTCTCTTGTTGTTCGCTTTTCTGCTCTAGCCAGATAAAATGTGGTGCGCAACGTGCTGAGGTTAAAAAAAGCATACATAGTAAAGAAGTTTGAAAACATCTTTAAGATCTTTCCGTACATCTGCGCACTCTCGTTAAATCTCGCAAGTAGAAAATGTTCTTACTGGTATTTGTGTTGTACCGTATTCCTGGACTCTCTTATGCTTCACTCCAAGGCATAAAACTCAAAGTCATGTACAAGAATCCTGTCTATATTATACACATGCGTGTAGACTATCATGGGTCTAATTGCGTTCTGCAGCATAAACTCAGCAGCTTTGGTCTGCTATATTTGGTTTTCAGACTCACCCAGTTCTGTTTACATATATATTTTCTTTCGCTATTGTTTTAATTTCTTTCGCTATTGTTTATGCTAATCATCTCCGTCGACCTAGTTAACCCACAGTAGCCTGATTTCTCTCGGGGTCCATAGAGTAGTGGTAGCATCACTGGCGTGAAGAGCAAGCGGTAGCGGGATCGCTTCCCGCAACCTCCCCAAATTTAGGTCCACTCAGCCTTTCATTCGCGAGATGGCGCGTTTGATAAAATAAGATGTAAGACGTGATGGGCGCCTTGCATGGCTGCCGTGTACAGTTAAATTCGACTCCTGTAATAACTTGTGATCATCCGTTCATACTGATTTGTAATCAAACTGCGTAATTGTCAGTTTGAAGATATTAAACGACGATTATTATTATTATTTATCTTATCCATGTGTTCTTTTATATGGTGCAAGTAACCATATTTCTAATTTTGTAGTCTTGGTTATGGTATCATCACCATCCTCATTACCAATCTCATCACCATCATCACTACAAATCTTATCATCACCAATCTAATCATCACCGTCTTCATCATCACCATCATTACCATTAGCACTATTATCATTACAAATCGCATCATCAACATCATCATGATGATCATCATCGTCGTCATCGTCATCATCATCACCATCATCATTATCAATTTCTTAATCATCACCATTATGGTCGTCGTCGTAAAATCATCAGCATCATGGTCATTGCCATCGTAGTCGTAATCGTCGTGTCATCATAAACATGTCATAGTCGTCGTCATTGTCATTAATCATAATCAACAACATCATCGTCGACATTTTGGATCTATCCTACGTTTCGCACTATTTTGCAAGTAGTCCTTACAAGAGTCGTGATCGGCAGATAGCTAGTTTATCGACTAACAGGCCTAGCATTAAAATCATCATCATCATTATTACATCATCATCATCATCATCATCATCATCATCATCATCATCATCATCATCATCATCATCATCATCATCATCATCATCATCATCATCATCATCATCATCATCAATTTGCATTATGAAGCCTCGATATATTATGACCATCGATGGCGCTAGGCAAGTGTGAGTGAATCACATGCTCTAGGTCCTTACACAAAAACCGTCTAAGTGAAGGAGGATGGAACCCGTACTCTCGCGAACAAGGCAAGCGATCTAACCAATCGAATACCGTGCCCCTTGAAGCAACTGATGTCACTGATAATGCTCGTACTCTTCTTTCTTATACGCAGGGCTGCTTCGTTTAGACTCGTGGGTCGATGCAACTACCACCGGAGTTATATCGAACACTGCAGTGGAAGATATCTTGTTGTCAGAGATTACCAGATCTCCTGCAAACCTCTGAGGAAAGACGTCGATAACCGTGAGTGGAATAAACTGCAGCTAATCAAATCCAATCTCATCTTATATACTGGGAGATGTATGGATCTCATTTACTGTTTTGGCGCAGTACCATGGGATTCCTACTTTCCCCTCACCTAGAAAAGTCCGACAAGCGGGATATGAGCATTAACCCGATCCCATAGTATTCCTCTATCTGTGTTTAACTTTCACTTTAGTTAATTGGATCTATGAAATAATGGCAGTAGAAAACAGAGTTTATCTGTGTTTAACTTTTACTTTAGTAAATTGGATAGACATGGCAATAGGCAAAAAGAGTATAATAAAATATAGATATCCTCCAAACAGCAAACTTTCGGTTATGACTGGTTAGTTGCTGTTTAACGACACTGCCTAATATATAAGATAACGTCGCCCTCCTATGTTTTTCCCGGCTTGTGACTGGCACTGCCAGAGTATGAATAGTGGCGGATTTTTTGTCCCTTTGCATATAGCGCTATAAATAGTCCGACGTAATTATCATTTAATATTAAACACTATACCACACCCTGCTATCTTTTAATGAAGAGTCAATAATGTTCTGTTGGATAAGGCCGAACATCATGACCATTGGAAAAGCCAGCCATTAAGGATATGCTTCATTTTTCAAGGTTGTAAATCTAACTGCTACGATTTCTGTCACAGATGAAAAACATCTGTCTTTCCGAAGCTCTTGTACGATCGGGAGGTCGATTTGCCCAATCAGAAGCCTAGTTTAGCACAACTCCAAACAAGATACATAGACTCTAAGTTTTGATTTTATTATTACTTTAAACGATAAGTGAAATAAAAATAGTGCTAAAGACTGAACGCCGAATGTGCTCACACAGTCGACAACGTTCACAAGGGTCGCTTATTCCCAAATCCCAACACGTAGAGCAGTTCATTTAGGCCTACTCTTAGGGCTTAGGGCTAGGGTCAGTGTAGCCTTGCATTTTATGCGATTTAAAGCTATACTTACGAGTGGAAGATAGATATTTTTGCGACTAAAAGGCTATATCTGAGAGTGGAAGCTGGATATTTTCATTGCAGAAATTTTATTCGGGCGAGAAATGACTAAAAAGCTATACCTGCGTGTGGAAGCTGGATACTTGTGCGACTAAAAGTCAATATGTGCGAGTGGAAGCTGGATATATTCATTGCAGAAATGTCATAATTTATTCTCAACCAATAGCGGCAAGACTAATATTATTAGAATAAAGTTATGAATATTTCTGAACTGGTATACGTGTTGGGAATTGGGTAAATGCTGTACGGGTCCTTCTTACACAGACTTAACCTGTCATAACTAGGGGTCAGCCGGGTAGACATTTCCCACCGAGTACCGAATCCGAGTATTTGGATGTACTATTTGCCAGATCCGGGTACGAACCGAGTATCATTTATTCCATATGCAAAGCTTCACATTTTCATGTAATGAAGAATGATCAAAATAAATATCTGTACTTGTAATAACTGACTAATACATTTTGAATTTTAGAAATAAATAATCAATTAAATGGACTTGACTTCCGTTGTCGACTTCTGGTGTTGGTGTTTTTTTGTACTTTTCTTCTTCAAAATGAATATGCTAAATGAAGCTCATAACTGAAATTATGAGCCTACAAATTCCGGCAAGTGAGGCAGACAAACAACTATTTGTGTGTACAGTATTTGCCGAGGCAAATACTTCCGAATAGTGCCGAAAAACGGGATATTCGGCCGCGGCAAATGTCCGAGGCGATTTCCGGCTGACCCCTAGTCATATCAATAATACAAACATTGATGATCCGTGTTACACAGAAGTGACTTATTACTGACTCGACTCATGCCCAAATCTGTATAAGCGGACTCTTCCACTTACCTTGTTACCTTGTTACCTTGTGCTGTCAGCTCGTGGAGCTCTAGCGATCGTCATGGTGAACACTCTCCATTGTTTCCTATTCGATGACAAGTCCCTTAATTCCGCCAAATTCATACCAGTTACATCTTGTATCTCATCCATCCATCTCCTCCTTGGGCGACCCCGTCTTCTCCTCCCCTCACCACACGCCAGCATCATTTCCACTACCAAAAACTAAATGCTTTCAACGCGGTCCCCATCCTTTAAGTCTGGCGCATAAACTGACTGGTCACCTTCACATATACTGCCAGCCGTCTCAATGTCTTTTGCTAAAGGATAGTATTATCTGCTTGTGCTGGAATTCAACTGTTTTTTCTTATGTAAGTAATCGTTTGCTAAACACACGAATAGACTCTGAACCTATAATAATGTCGTGCAATTAAGTATCGGTTGGCGACATATACTGCCTTAATGAAACGAGAAGCAATCGATGGTCATAACTCAAACAGTCAGCTGTCAACAGCAATCGCAACGAGGACTGAGGGTCTACCTGTGCGCTAAAGACGAAAATAACATATCATTCCAGGTATCTGATTCGAAAAAAGGAAACCTCACAAATCTATGTCAGTAGCGCCAATATCATTATCATCGTCTTCGTTATCATTATTATTATCATGATCATTATCATCATAGGTAACATCTGCAATATCAAAGCTTGATGCTTAGCCCAGGTGAAACAAGTTTCATAATTTTATTATCAAGATCTTCCTTTTAATTGAATATTTTCCATCCGAAATATTGTCTCCATTGTCTTTGGCGATGGAGAAATAACCTCTGTTCCGGTAAGAACGGTCTCTGCATCTTGAACAATCAGCTGAAAACATTTCACTGTTGAGTTCCATGGCATGGAATAAAAGCTCAGTTGGCTAACTAACTAATCCATACAGAAGGGAACTAGGGGAAGATATAAAGGATGATGAACATCGCATAGCGTTAGCTCAACGCAGTGCTAAAGATCGCTTTAATCAACAGATCCTTCTTACAGAGAATTAATCTGCTATAACAAGTACATCTATGAGAGAGAATTCAATTGATTTTCTGTTCTGATCCATCATAGGAAATGGATTTTCCGGACTCGCCACAACCGATGCCGAAAGATGATCTCATATTTTTCATAAAGCATGGTCTTCAAAGTGGATTTGTCTGCTTCGAATCTAATAAATATCGAAGTAAGAACATAAAACACTAGAACAAGAAACTGAATCCATGTTTTATAACAAAGGTCTACAATTAAACTTTAATTCAATGTGTGTAGTAAGTTCACTAGAAATAATGTGTCAAGTGTTGTATTATCTTGTATCTCTGGTCGCATTGTTTCTCTGAGCTAATAACAGTTACTGGTTTTGCGTAATAGTAAACTGCTCTCTACCTAGTGACCGTGGGAGTCCGGAGGAATTTTTTGGGAAGCAACAATTTTTTAGGTGGGCAACAGTTTTTTGGAGAATTATGTTTTGTATAGAAAAAGGCATAGAAAAAAAGATCAACGACTTAACCTAAATAATTAAGTGTTTTCCGCAGTGAAAATCGTCTTTTACTTTTGTAACACTCGTAATAATGAACAATTTCATTTAGTAAAAATATTTGCAAAATCCAGCCGGGGTCCAAATACCCTTTTACCACACTCCGGACACCAATGTTCGTGTCTCATGTCGCACAATTCCTCTTAAGACCGAATATTGTTGATTTGCTATCTGTGAGACCTTCACAAAGTTCTTGACCAACTCAATGTCATCGATTCTCTGTTGTACGGTCTTGTGTGTACGTTGGAAGAAGGGCGCATTATATACAATTGTATTCTATATCGAAGTACTGTATTGTATTGCATATATTTGCATAAAATTGTATGTACAAATAAACAATATATACTTCGTCGCTCATAGCCTCTTCTTTGTCGGCAACTTTAAAAGAATAGACCGGCCGCAATTGAGCTCTTTATCAGCCTCATCGTCTGAATTACGTTGACACGCGAGGGATTCGATAATTAACTGCCGTTGAGAGAAGACCTATCTCGTCGAACTGTGCAGAAATAGTAATTTAAACTATTGTAGAGATAGTGCAATGGCGCTATAGAAGTTGAGAGGTCCCAGGGTCGTTTCCTGTCTAAATATACGCAATTGCGATAGAAAACTTCCTGACGGTGGTAGTCTGAGGCCGCCTTGTGTGACACTGAAGCTACAGATTGGTCTGCATTGTAGTTTTTAACAAATGAGGACTGAATTTACTGTCGTCTGATGCTTCCGGTTTCTATGGCGTCTGTCGATTGCGCTCCTCTAAACACTACATCCTCCCTGGCCTTAAATAAAGCCTTAATTGGCTGAATGTTCATTTTTTGAGGATAGCGCCTCGACGGTGGTTCAGGCGCATCTGCAGTGTTCAGAACAGGTGCGGGTGAATTCTGTTGCTGCCGTTCAGCATCTTTGACCTGCCCGGGTGTTGATGAACCATTCCGATCCTCCATTGTCCCGTCATCATCATCGACATCGTCCCTCGGCTCATCGTCGGCCTCCTGCCATGTTGCGTTCTTGGTTGTGGGCGAAGTCGGATGGTTAAACTTCTTGAAGAAGGATGCATTTCTGGCGGCTCTTCTTTCTACTGTTACCATTGATCCCTTCACTGCGACCACAATGAACGGGTCAGGATCGAATGGTGGCACGGATTTGCTTGTTGCATCTTGGCGGATGAGGACGTAGTCTCCTACCGACAGGTCCTTGGCTCTTGCCCTCCTTCGATGATCAGCGTAGCTCTTCATCCGTTCCTTCGATATTTGGTCCCTCTCGTTAAGATCGAATCGATCTTTTGTGATTGCACAGTCATTTTCAGGAAATGACACTAAATATCGCGTGTTTACATACACATACACGCAACCAGTGCCACCCATACACACAATATGTGATCCCATATGGGACAAGCAAGATGGGCTTCATTTTGGAGGTAGGCCTAGATTATCAATCAATCAATCAATCAATCAATCAATCAATCAATTTTTTTATTGCAACGATATAACATACATCAGTTCAACATTGGTGTGTTACAGTTACAAGAAAACGTTGACAAAGGGAAGGCCCAGAAGGGATGGAGATCCCGCTAATAGGGACACCCAATTTTGTCAGTTAATTACGTTGAAGATAGAGGTTCGATTGATGGACACAGCGATAAGATTAACTAAGTGATTAAACAGAGGTATTCATAAGCATACAAAAACAGTGCACAGTGTTTTGAACATTATAGTCTTAGGTTACATTTTGGACTTAATTCAGACAGAATTATAGAAATGAACTGAGATTCAGATGAGTGAGAAAGTATAAAGTAACAGGCATGTCCGCCGCTTGTGAGCACTTTATTACGCCCGAATGCCGAAACAAAAATTAAGCTTATCGGCTTCGCAGAAGAATAATTGAGGCCTCATAACACACACAGTGTTGCTATATATTAGCAGTTTAGAACAGCCCCATGTGACCTTTCACACATTTACCGAGGGCTCTGCGGGTCTAATACCCGTGGGATTTTTGCTTGCACAGTTTTGCTATACACGTATGTGCGTTAACTATTGAACCTGTGGGGATAAGGTATACATATTTGTGCATGTAGAAGGAGACATGAAAGTAGGTAAGTGCGTCACCACAAGTAACGAATTTCGGATTCGACAAATCACAGACTCTGTTAGTTATGTCTGTTGACGTGCGTCATTCGATTCCTTACTGCTAGACGGATGTTTCAATTCAGTCGATTCTACACTGGCCCTATTTATAGATTTTCCTTAAGTATGTACACGCATGTAGCTCTGTCATTGGTTACACATTATAGGCTTATTGTTAAATCGTTGCCGTGGTTACAGCGCCCAAAAATTTCCCAGATTGCAGCGAAGACAATAATAATAGCTCCATGCTGTTATGACGTCATAATATCATGTTTATAAGGCGACCTTAAATAGTTGCGTATACAGCAATTATAGCATAGCCACAATACAAAATAATGAAAGGTTGTGATTACGATAGGGCAATGTTAATAAATGCATTCACTAGATGGCAATCGGGTAAAGAGGATTCCAATTCTATTTTGCTGTAATAGAATGTAGCTAGACCTACCCATTTTCACAATGAATGTCTAATTCAACTTCTTATTTTGAGCTTAGGCCTATCTGTGATCCTTAAATTGCTGTAGCTGTAATTTTCTCTGCAATCTCGTAGAGACTAGATTACATAACCAGGGTCGCCGACAGAAATTTTGGGCCCCTAGGCAGAGCAGTCGCGGGCCCCTAGGCAGAACAGTCACGGGCCCCTACGTTACGGGCCTTTAAACTATCTTTAGGCTTTATATAAATACTAGATGTCTACCCGTCCTAAGACGGATTTAAAACAATTTGAAAATGTGTTTTGCAATGTGCATTAAATTTATTAAGACCTTCATAGCTTAGAATTTTTTTAAGATCTCACTATAAACAATGTTTTGTGCGAAAACGTTTTCGCCGTTTTTAAGTTTTCTTTGAAGAGTACCCTCTTTGATAAAAACCTTCAACTCGTGTGATTTTTACATCTGGACAGAGCAACAAAAAGTTGGCCATGGGAAAATACTGGATATTTCAAATGCACACCTACATATTCAAATGTTTGACCCTGAGATTTGTTGATTGTCATTGCATAAGCAGGAATGATTGGAAATTGACGGCGTCTCAAGATGAAGCGAAGATTTACGTCACTTGGTGCCAAATCAATTCGTGGAATAAACACATCTCCTCTGCTGCATTCAGAAACAATTTCTGCCGTAATAAAGTTATTGTGAAGTGATATGATAAGCAACCGGGTTCCGTTGCAAAGTCCATTTTTTAAATTTAAATTTCGAAGTAGCATCACAATAACTCCGACTTTCAGTGGTAATCTATGGGGTGGCATTCCTGAAGGTGTTTGTTGATGAAGGAACTCCTGCGGATAATTTACTTCTTCTGCTGTATCTTCGGAAAGAATTGAATCGGCGCTGTTGTAGACATGAAGTGTTCCTGGAAGTTTATCAATAATTTCAATGTTCATTTCAAGTGTATCTTTGTTTGTCGGAGCTAAAATGGCACGTTGCGCAAGATCTTCAATTGGCATTTCATTTATATTCTGCCCATAAATGGAATCGATGAGATTTTCGCAAATGACCATTTGATTTGGTATTTCCATCGAGTTCCATGGGACTTCTGGCAACTCTGGCAAATATCCTGAGCCAACATTCAAAAGCCACTGATTATGATCATTTTGACTTTCACTGCGCATGTTTGTTATTAATGACATTGTGGTAAACAAAAACTGCCACAAATCACTCGATTTGGTGCAGGTCTCAATGACATCCACACGTGTACCTCTTGCAACTACTGGTAATGTTTGTCTATAGTCTCCACCAATTACAGTGACTTTGCCTCCAAATGGATACTCAGATTTCATAATGTCACGAAGCAGAAGATCTATGCATCGGAAACTATGTTTTGTTAACATTGTTACTTCGTCGATAATAACCAGAACACATTGCTGCAGGACCTTAGCTTCTGATGAGTTAAGTCTCATTGAAGACACCGAAGTATCAGTAATCGGAACTGAGAGTTTGAATCCACTATGAACTGTTCTTCCGCCTTTTAATAATGTAGCAGCCATTCCTGTTGTTGCAAATGGAAGTGCAATGTCACCTCTCCCTCGAATAAATGATAGTAAAGTCGAGTAAAGATAAGTTTTTCCTGATCCACCGGATCCATCCAAATAAAAGCATCTTGTTTGGCTGTTTTCATTGTCAATTGCATGTATAATTTTGTTGAATGCTTCAAACTGCTGAGGGTTTAATGAGAAACTTTGTGAATGACCTTCTTGTTATTCCACCTGTTGTCCCTTTGCGTTTCCAGTTGGTATTGGCAAACCAATTTGCGTACACGATAATCCATGCTGTTTGAGAGTCATGTTCAGATCATGTAATGCCAAATTTGTAGAAACTTCGAGAGTGTGTGCACGCAGAAAATCAAGTGACATGTCCTGAGAATGGGAATTCCAAAATCAAGTATATTCGTTGGCATGCAAAAGCAGCAAATGTATGCAGAGGTTTGACGGAGGTGATGAGGCATTTGAAAGGTTGCAGCTTCTGTTAAGCAATGATCCCATTCTTCGTCAGAATCCAAAAAATTACGACGAAATGCAGCCTCTTTGCGTGTTATCAACTGTTCTTTAAAAATCGAAGCTTGTTGCACCAGAAACATGTAATAACAAAAGTCTAAGGTAAAAACGCTCTTCATCCTTTATGTTAACCAAGTACATTCTCACCACAACATTGTTTGCTCCTCTTTTTCGTAACTGCCACTTGTTTCGAACGTAAACGTATGAGTATGGAATATCAGTATAAAGTAAATTTCTTGCTGATTCATTTTCCGAGTTCAGAAGAAACCATGACTCCAATTTCGTGTTTCCAGTTCTCGCAGCTTCCAAAGCTTCTATTTCTTTGCCTTCCTCGAAAACAATTGTTTTTTGATGCGGCAAGTGTACTGGCAATCTCATAACCGAGTGTGATCTATCATGCATGGGCGATTCCAGCAACCGCCACATTGCTTCTGGTGCACTTACATATCGAGCATCAACAAAGTTTTCAAGTTCATCATGTCGGAAATGTTGATCATCTCCTGCAGTGATGATTAAACTGGCACAGTCGAATCCTTTGTATATGTATTTGTAGATGTATTTCACAGCGCGAAGTGATGTGCAAACTTCAACATTTATATGTGAATCATATTTCAACATTAAGAAAGAATTGTATGGAACCACAGATCTATTTTCAATTACAACACCACGAACTTCTGCAGTCATGCCTTGACGACGACGATAAAGAGGATATCCATCAACATTATGAGCTGTTGAATCACAGAATTGTTTTGGAAATAGCTATTTACACTGTCCGTCCTCCATGCATGGTTTACGCCTAAACGCAATGCCACATGGCCCATGCATCATGCACCTTGTTACAATTTCATTAAGGCGAGGATGTACAGCTGCATCGGGAATTTCTGCACAAACAACTTCATCAATTCGATCTGCACTTGTAAATTTATCTTCCACTCCTAAGGTAACCAAGATATATGTGGATGCGGCAATCTTCGCTTTTGAAACTCGATTGTGTAAACATAAGCTACTGATTTTCCTAATACGCCAAGTACTGTGATATCGTGCAGTAAAGACTTAAGTTTAATTTTGAAAACTCTTGCGACTAAATCTGGTCTATCCGTAGGACTTTCGCCTCTTAGTAGATTTTCGCTAATTTCTGTACATTTATGATTAGCCGTAAATGTTACAAACAAATTTGGGGCTCCGAGTTTTCCAAAAATCGACATTGCATCAGCACATCTTTCTTTCATTTTGCGTGGTGATCCTTCAAAACTTGATAATAATAATAATAATAATAATAATAATAATAATAATAATAATAATAATAATAATAATAATAATATTTTCGTTTAATATCTTCAAACTGACAATAACGCAGTATGATTACAAATCAGTATGAACGGATGATCACAAGTTATTACAGGAGTCGAATTTTACTGTACATGGCAGCCATGCAAGGCGCCCATCACGTCCTACATCTCATTTTTAACAAACGCGCCATCTCGCGAACGTAAGGCTGAGTGGACCTAAATTTGGGAGGGTTTCGGGAAGCGATCCCGCTACCGCTTGCTCTTCACGCCAGTGATGTTACCAGTACTCTATGGACCCCCCCCCGTTCAATGATGGAAGAATCAATGGAACTCCCAGCATTATGAGCGGCATTTTCGATGTGATCAGCAAGACCTTGATAAAGCTCAGTTCGCAGCTGACTTTGGTTGTGACGAATGAAGTTTAAATTATTTGCTTCAACTTGAAGATACATATCAACAATCCATTGTTGAGAAAGTTTTCCTGAATTAATCCGTGGATTAAAACAATCGCGAATGGCCGTTTGTGCCGCTGCATATTGCAATTTAGTGACTGTTGTCCAAGTTCTATTTGTTTGTGCTCCATTGTATGCTTCGCAATGCCACTTAGGCTGCCATCCTGTTTCGCCGTAAGGGCAAAACAATGGATAAGCCATAGGTTCTAAATTTGGACTTAAAATATCGATGTTCATGAACTGCTGTTGAGAATTTGCATAATTTTTTGGATAAACACGAATGTCACGTTCAAATGGTGGCTCTCCATCGGTATTAACAAAAACCATTGCAATTTCGTTCGTGTTTGGTGTGTTGTAGCGTCTCTTATCAGAATGTCGATCACGCCGAAAAACCATGTTGACTATGGGCTGTGATACACCTAAACTCAAAGCATTTTGCATTGCAGAATGTTCAATTTCTTTGAGCATTTAATAAGTTTTGCAAAGTCTATTGTGAATTCTAAAAAATTGATCAATTTCATTCATAATAAGGGGAACGCAATTTGCATTTGCAGGATGAGCCATACGAAACTCTGTTGCTTGTGTACTGTCAATTACATAAAGTTGGGCAAATTGTGGAGTTGTGTTACTTGCCGGCCGAAAGTGACTTGTGCGATGATAAATTTGACCGTGTACTTTGAAAACATAAGGACAACTTCCATTGAAATCGACGACTTTTGCGCCCATTGAAGCGAAAGATAATGCACTGTTATAAGATCGAATATTTTCTCGAAAGTGGCTATAATTGGGATGATCTGGATTTGATAGTAATTGTGTAAGAAAATCTGGATATTCAAGAACAGTTCCAGCTTCATCTGTTGGAATTTCTAGCTTAACCTTGCCTTTTCTACAGCAGCGTGTAAATTATCCATCTGATGGACGCTCATCAAGAAAATTCTTCGAACTACAGAAACAACAAATTACATTCATCAGTCCACAATAATGTTTTATTGTGCTATCTTTGAAAGAGATGGCTTCATGTCGAATTGCATGGCTTTGTGACTGAAGTTCTAAAGCGCGTCGTTCGTTATTCAAAGTATATTGATGCTGCTTTTGTTCTTGCGTGAAGAAACTGCGTCGCCGACGCTGAGATTGAGCATTTGCTGCAAGTCGAGCTGCTATTTCGAGTGTCGTTTCTTGGGCTTTTCGACGCGCCTTTGATTGAGCCTTTGCTGAAAGTCGAGCTTCTTTCCGAGTGTCGTTTTTTGGGCTTTTCGACGCGCCTGAGATTGAGCATTTGCTGCAAGTCGCGCTTCTCTTTGAAGTGTCGTTTCTCGAGCTGTTCGACGCGCCTGAGACTGAGCATTTGCTGCAAGTCGCGCTTCTCTTTGAAGTGTCGTTTCTCGAGCTGTTCGACACGCCTGAGACTGAGCATTTGCTGCAAGTCGCGCTTCTCTTTGAAGTGTCATTTCTCGAGTTGTTCGACGCGCCTGAGACTGAGCATTTTTGCTGCAAGTCGCGCTTCTCTTTGGAGTGTCGCTTCTTGAACTGTTCGACGCGCCTGAGATTGAGCATTTGATGCAAGTGGCGCTTGTCGTTCGGGTGTTGTTTCTCGTGCTCTCTTTCTGGCCTTAGATCTTGCACTTGCAGATTGACCACTTGTGGATGGTTGCTATTGCAAATGGTGTTGATTTTGAGTTTCTTGATCAAATCTGTTTTTAGAATCTTGACTCAATCATGCTCTGTATCTTCGCATGCGCTCTTTAGCTTGACGACGTTTCTTTTCAACATCATCGTAATCCATGATGTCTTTCAAAAGTGTTGCTATTCGTGAGAAAATCGTAAAAAGCGAAATAAAAATTAAGCAAATTCCTTCTATGATGAGTGCATATACTTACGAAGAAACGAAACTATAGAAAGTCGATCGATTGAAATAATTACAATCCTGCTTTGCGCGGCCAGATGAGCTTCTATCACTATTCGGCCAAATACGAATAATTGGACCAACTATTCGGCCGAATACGAATACGAATTGTATACAAAATAGGTCTACCGACAACATTTAAAATTTCAAATGTACAGGGTGGGCCCAAAAAAGTAACCCCCTACAGATTTTTGCTAATATTTCCGCCAAAAGTAAGCATTTTTAGATCAAATTTTGCTGGCTTAAAAGTAATATTTACGTATAGCAGCGAAATTTCAACAAAATATTTCAAACAGAACCAAAGTTATGTCACTTTTACTGAGTCCACATGTAACGCAAGAAGAAAGTAACAAGAAACGATTTTTATTAAGTTACATCTCAAATAATTGTCATCAAACAGACTTGATATTGCTTCACAACTTGTGTTCAATGTGTCCACCACCAGTACCCACACATGTTTTGAGTCTCTTTGTAAAGTTTTGATGGCCTTGTTGATAGGTTCCAGAGGTAAATCTTCCCATATCAACTCAAATGCGACCTCCAATTCTCTTATCGTTTTTGGCTTTGGTCGCAGATTGTGGCATTTCTCCAGCATAGCTCCCCACACGTGATAATCCAGGGGGTTCAAATCCAGAGAATGTCTCAGTGAAACTAGGGCATCTTAAAATTATCCAATCTTACGTGAGACGAGCAGTATGCGCTGGTGCGCCGTCTTGCTGAAAGATGAATCCAGCTGGCATCAGACGCAATCAGCAATTAATTCTGGAAGCAGGCGAGAAACGTAATATGCAGCATTCACCTTCGCCTTTTCATAAAGAAAATGCAGTCGACATTTGCCACCTAAACAAATACCAGCGGAAACCATAACATGTGGAGCGAACTTCTCGCGTTCAACGATCAAACGATCAGGTCTTGCTAAAGATGTAACAGTGACGTGCAGCTACGCTGGTGCCCCGTTTATTTTCTAAATAATAATTATAATAATTACATTTAATGATTTAAAAATTCTTACTTTTTGCCGAAATATTATAATTGTTTGAGTTGTGGCTTAATAAAATCGTTTTTTGTTATTTTTGGTGGGTTACGTTTTTGGGCCATCAAAAAACAGTGGGTGGACTCAGTAAAAGTGATATAACTTTGGTTCTGTTTGAAATAATTTGGTGAAATTTGGCTGTTATACGTAAGTATGAATTACTTTTAAGCCAGCGAAACTTGATTTAAAAATTCTTACTTTTGGCGGAAATATTAGCATAAAACTGTAGGGGGTTACTTTTTTTGGCCCACCCTGTAAGCAAAAGTTTCAGTTCAGTAAAATTAATTTAATACATAAAATAAAAGTAAACAGTTAACTACATGTAATTTTTGCATCCTTCTGCCAGTCTGTGTAAACTAGGAATGGAACTAATTTAACTAAACTTAGAAATTGTCACTTACTTAACGTTCACTCCATTCGCTATAGCAGCCGCATATGCAGAAACAGATGACGCGTGACCGCTATTCGTATTCGGTCCGACCGCAACTATTCGGCAGAATACCGAATAGCTAGTAGGCCCACGAAGCGAATATTCTGTACAGCCCTAATGTTTAACATGTGAAACAGCATAAACGATTTTAAATTAAATTTGTAGCATTATTGCTTCAATATGTAAGTGATGAATCGCTTTAGAGAAGCTGATCCATTGAATTTTTTACTACAAAAAAGTGCAAGCCTGTGACGGGTGAAATAAAATGGTTTGCATAAGAGATAATTCTATTGGCACTGTTTGTGATAGAAACGATTTAATTACTGTGTCAATTAATAACGTCTCAGTTCCTGATCAGTCAGAGGATTTAGAGGCTAGCACATTAAAAGACGTTGATCATCAGAATAACTGTAAACTAACTCTTGGTGCAAAGTTAACCGATGCAGACAAATTTCGATTTCTGACCGAATTCTATACTCCACCAGCATCATATATGCATGACCTAGCACTACGCGCATATCGACCGTGGAAATGCAATTTAATGTGTGCAATGCATGTCGGTTACGTTAATCAGATAAATTTATTTCGCGATCGGATTCAATTTTGTCTTTCCTATGCTTATCGCGAAAAGCGTTCTGGTCAACGCTAAAAAGGTACCCACATTCTGCAGGCTTACAACAGGTTAACAAGATTTAGCAAAATGAATCGAAGTTGTTGAACACCAGGTCAGCTTGTTGCATATAGGCCTACCTAGAATGTGTTAGAAAGCAGATTTTGATTTCGATGATATAACCTACTGTAAGAAGTCGATTCACTGACGATCCAGTTCGTGGTCCGCGTCTTTGTGGTAGGCAGTGCAATAGAAGAGTAGAGAGCGTAAAACTCCCCTACAAGATTTTTATTTTATTATTATTATATTATCAGTTGAGCAATAGCCACGCATAGAGCTAAAACGACGCAAACGATCGGCGTAGAAAGATAAAATCTCACCTGATCTACCTTGCATACTCGCCATCCTGATATATCCATAGTCTTTAGAGTTGATGATAAATAAGTATTGAATCCGGAAGATGGGCAATGATTCTTGGTTCCGGCCTCTAAAAACGCAACATTGGAATTGTGAAAAGGTTGAGCAGTCGGCCGCTGAGAGCAAAATGGGAGACGAAGGCATGCCGAAGCCAAAAGGACGCGGCGCATGCGCAGAAAGAGACCCAAGCCAGTGTAGACACATCAGCCAGTAAATAAGCGACGAAGCCATGTATCAGTTCCAGACGACGTGGGACAACGCACGAGGATTGTGCGGTTGGAAGGCCGGGACTCCAGATGACCGAGAAGAATGCCGGTTCATTCGTGAAAGAGTTTCGCGATGACGTTCCGCAATGGATGGCGGCCGATGATAATGCCGGTTATGCCAGAATCATCCTACAGCGAGGATATCACTTAACGACGACGTACCTGGAGGAAATACCTTCTACGAGAGTCAGAGACCCCGTCCCTCACGTAAGGCGAATTGCACGGACCTGATGGACTCTGTGAGTAACTCTATGGAATGGCACCTATGGTGAACCGTTAGCGAGTGCACGGTGAAGAGAAGCAACAGCTTCCTCACTTACGCAACGATACGGATCTGCTGCCCCTCCCGTCGTGACGTTCATGGAACGAGCATGGAACCAGAAGAACATTATCGTCACCTTCCGAGTAAGACACATACCTCTCAGAAGTCCTCCCTTATTATTATTTTGGCCGATTACTAACTATAACTAAAACCCCTTCTAATATGCATTGTGCGATAAGTAAGAGTCCCTGTTTTAATAATTACACTAATAAGCGCATAAGTCTATTAACTAGAAACTTGCAATGTCACGATGCTTTTGTATTTTTATGTTTGCTTTGCAATAATAAATGATTATAAGTACGGTTGTCTTTAACGGATAAGAGATTGAAGAGTAAGTAAAAGCACAAATATTATACGAACTCATACTCTGCCCACAGAAGCAGCCTATCAGACCGATGGCCGCGCTTTCCTTCGTACTAAACCTTTGTTTACCTGATAAGTCTTGTACAGTTATAGACCCGTGTGGGTTATCCGGGTATATAAGCAGTGTAGATCTAACCTTAAACCTCCTCTTGCTTGCAACAGCTTAACCCTCCGTGAGGCGGGAAAAACTATACAACTAAGGGCGTGGGGTCAGTTTTGAACCCATAGTAGTTATCATGTAATTCGAATAAAATAAACACACAGATTGCACGAGAAAGTCATTATCATTATTAATATTCACTGAAATGTCATTATTTTTTGTACTTCCTCATGACGTGACATAATTTAGGCGTGACGTTACGTCATGATATCATGGCGGCACATACAAATATAGGCTTGTAATACTGTTCTTACCCTAAAGTTTAGCGCCCTCAATACAATGTAATGACGCTTCTTCATGACTGACATCATTACGTGACGTCATGACGTGGTGTCATGACATGACGTCATGAAGTCATGACGCCAAATACAAACATAGGCTTGTAATACTGTTCTTACACAAATGTATCGTGCCCTCGTTTTTGGGAGGTTCCAAAGTGTCGTCTAACTGTGATGCTCTAATCAGTCCATGATGAGTTGCATCGCTGTTCCTGTAGCTCTTGGCAAAGGTATTTTTCCCAGTTTCTTGATGACGCTTTCTCACTGGAGCTTTGTCCACCTTCAATTTCTCATGAAGGACGTAAGCCTGAAGTGCCGCAATATCCAGTAGGTTGCAGAATAGTACTACCAGCCAAAGTCTGGTTGAGAACCAGAACTTAGTGCTGAAGGTTTCTGTCATCTGGTCAGCCTAATCAACTACTTTGGACTTGTTGTAGAAGTTCATAGCCTCCGGAAGTTTCCGTGGTGTTTTGCAAAAAGTTCCATTGGAGATGTGCTTAGTCGATAAGACGATGACCACTTTATCTTTCTTACAGTTGTAAGAAAGCAATGACGAGTCTCCGGTCCCATTGAACCCGACAAGGGATGAGTAGAATCTCTCGTCCTCTGGGAGAAACACATTTTTTGGGCAACTCTACTCGATTAGTACGAATAGTACCAATCAAAGTAAATTTCTCCGCCTTCAGAACATATCTAGCTAGAGCCAGCTAGGTGCAAAAGTTATCAGTGGTAATGTTGCGACCTCCACGTTCAAGAGGTTGTATGAGCTGACGGACAACGTTTCCTTCCAGATCTTTGCTAGGAGCTGCATCAGCGCTCTCTTTGCTGCAATATATCTTGGCATTGTACACATACTTCGTTTCAGCATCGCAGCACTTCCATAAACTTATGCCCTATTTTGCCGGCTTCGACGGCATAAATTGTACGAATATGCACCGACTCCGATATGGAGCGAGTCTTTCATCAATTGTGGAAAATGGCCCTGGAATCATTGCACATTGAGCGTTGTGTAAATAGGAATAATATATAAGGAAGTAATATTGTGGGTTTTTGCAACTTTAGACTGTCTAATGAGAAAGAAACATCGATAATCAGCAATAGGGTCAAAAATGACCCCATGATCCTATCTTTATAAATTTGTAAATTTTTGTCCAACTAAAATTCGCATGCATTTTCAACTGGAATACGTAGAGACAACCTGTTCAAAAATGCTCGTGAAAAATCACAGCAGCCATTTCAGTTTTTAACATCGATCCATGGTTTGAAAATGCACTCTGGGGTGCAGAAAACAAACAATGACACTGAATATAAATCATCAAGTATCATCGCTTTTAGCATATAAATATTATCTTAGCACATCATTTTGCTTTCACATCTTTCTGAAGATTTAGAAGTTTTTTTTCAAGAAAACAGCACATCATTTGCTCAAAAGGAAGACTAGTTTTCAGTTTCTTAAATTCGGACATTGCGTCTGAGAGTGAGTTACAGCAATCAACCAGATATCTCACTTTTAAATATCTTGCCAGGAAATGTCTTCCAAGAAAATAATGACATTTCAGAGTATAATCGTGTTCAACAACCGTACAAAGTAAACGCTTGTCAGAATGAAACTCTCGGACAAAAAAACGGTAGAGCGTCGATTTAGAGGTATCTTCAATTTGCGGCAAATCTTCATATAGAGGGGTTAAATAACAAAATAGTGTGTGGAATCCAAGCAAACATCGGACATCATCGTCGAAAAAAGAGTCAAGCGGTGGCAAGACCATTATATTGACAAATGCAACTTCCTTCAAGTCCCTCTGTAGATCTGGATCGTCGAGAATTCTTTCACACAATTGCAAGACTTCTGGATATTTACGACACTTGTACAGATACGCAGCACGGTAACAGTCAGCTGTATTACAGTGAATGTCAAAGTCTTTCCAGATCGAATTGTAAAATGATGTCATATTGCCTAAGGAATATTCCATCAGCAACTGAATAATATCTTCGTCTTCTTTTCGCAAACCGCTTTCAATGGACGCCTCTAATCTACTCATCGGATCGAGTCTTTGATAAACGAGCAAAACATTCTTCTTTTTGGTAGACAATCGGGAAAATTTCCGATTTGTAATACTCACTAAAATTGAATCCAACGGATATGTCGAAGTTTGAAACATAATATTCAGTTCAAAAGCACTAGTTGTTCTTTCAATTGACGAAATTGTTAAATAATGAGCAAACACCTCAGGTGTAAGACGCAGATCTAGGAAAAACTGCCTCTTAGTATAATGCAAAGAAGCCTCTCTAGTCTTCCTGAAAATCAAATAAAATCCAATTATCATAGAAACGTCTTCAATATACAACGAACAGCCAGCATTTAATGTTTCTGTATCCTCTTTCTCAGGCTTTTCATTCACGATTACTCTCGAGCAAATGTCAATAACAATTTGATATTCTGATGCGGAAAAATGAAGAGCCGCCATGTAGGCCAAAGTCGCTCTGGCTGTAGTGATTGTTTTAGAATCATCACGTTCCAAAGCTCTGCTGAGAAGGCCCTTTGATATTTTAGTCAGAACTTGAAATTCTAGATTATCATTTGTTCCAGTTAGATCTTCCATCAGATCCTGAGCTTTTATTAAATATAACTGGTTTCTATTAACACCAGAGTTCAATGGTCTTGAAAAGTTGTGGTGCTTGGATCTAAAACATCTTGGTTTAAACAAAGATTGTCTGATTATGTCAACAAAGCATTCGCTGTCATAGTGCATTTCCTTAGAGTCTAATAAATAGACAGCGTGCAATATACGCAGCATTGAACCATATAGCCAATAGCATGATTCAACCTCTGCAGATGGATTAAAATCGGATTTATTCTCAAATGATGAAGAAGTTCTCAATAGATATTTGTAACTATCGAAATATCTTAATTCCATTTCTTTGTTGTTTCTTCCATGTGCATTCTCAACATCAAACCAGAACCTTGACGAAACATAGAAGTCGATAGCTTTTGCTTTATCGGCGTTCATGGCTTCACAGGTGTGCAACATATGTTCACGAACACAGCTTGAGACATCAAGAGTGCAATTTGTATCAAATGCATCAAGAAAACTTGGCTTCACATAATGCTCCATGAACCAAAGGCTCAGAATGTCGGAATTGTTATAATAAATCAAACTTTTAGCAGTTTCATCAGCGATCTTCTCGTTAAAGCGTTCATGAAACAAATTTGCCTGAGGCACAAAATAGTTTGGACATCTTTTCTCTTTTAGCCATTTTAAAAGCTTTTCAAATAAATTACAGCATATTTTAATAACAGACAAGGAAGTCCACCACTCTGGTGACATCTCTTCACAAGACCACAACATCAGTGTTTTAAAATGGTATGTACAGAGAACTTCGTCTTCCTTTGGACATTTTTTTGTGATTAGTTTTCTTTTGGCAAAGAATCTGAGTATGTGATAGACTATCTGCTGTACTGGAGTCCAGCTCTGAAGTAAAATGAGTTCTGCAACTGAAAATGACAGCCTGCACTGGTGGACGTCATTTCGGCATGATGGATGTCCTTTAAATACAACATGACAACCATTCTGTACAACCTCGTGGATGATGGGAATCGTCGGCCATCCGTTCTTTCTTTGTCGGAAAGGCAAATCTTTTGCTTCGTTTGGCCATTGTGGGCACCACATGGATACAACAACATCAAGTGAAAGTGGGGCTATATCCGATATTCTTTTCGCCGGAAAAAACTGTGGACCATTCTTTGTCACTTTCATTTGCGTCACTTTCAACTATTCTGATTGCTTCTACAAATTCGTGGACATTAGCCAGAATAAATTCAAAGGTTTTGCGTTCCCAGTTATATCTCATTTCTCCCAAAAAGCGAAGTCGTACAAAAGCTGGATAATCAAGGTATGGCTCCATCGAGAAACAGTATATGATGTCAGCAATATGACGGACATCATATGGCATAACTGGCTTTTCGTCTGTAAAGGCCAACGCACATACTTTCACCTCTAAGCAATCAATGTCGCCGATGCATGAATGTAACGGTTGAATAAAGAACTCAGCACAGCTGCCACTTACGATTCCATACCCTTGGAAGGGTATGGAACCTTGTAAATTTATTGACTCAAAAATGTTTCTGTTCGACTTCTGCAGCATCCGACATGTACGGACAATGAATTCCGACACGCTGTCGTCCATTGCTACAAGCAGATAAGAACAAACTACTAACAGTCATCATGATAATCACTATGTGCAGTCGTCGTCATCATAATCATGTTTTATTTTAATTGTTTCTGTATTTGCTGAGCACCGCAATCTAATGTCAGATGATCAGCAGCAACCGTTTCCGAGGAAGCTAAAACTTGAACTCGATTCAATCATCCATGCATATATATACTGGGTCTCGCACCATCATGCTTGATAGACCTTTTCCGGCCTGTGCCGGCTTCTCGGACTGCTCGAGTCCTCCGCTTGGCGGTGAGGGGCGTGCTCTCCGTCCCGTTTGCCCGTACTGCTATGATGAAGACGCGTGCCTTCTCGGTGGCCGGTCCGACCATATGGAATAGCCTTCCTCCTTAGCTGCACCTACATCCTAGGTCAATTCAATTTCAATTCAATTCAACTTTATTTATCCGAATTCAATACAAAAGTACAGTAGGCACCAATCGGAATGTAAAAAGATTCGGGATACAATAGGGAAAGCCCAAAAGGGACACAGGTCCCGCTTAATTAGGGCTACGTATTTAGTAATAAGATGGCAGCAAAAAAGAAACAGAAAATGATGGGGACAAAACCAGGCCCTGAAAATAATGTCTTTGAGGTGTAGTGTGAATGAAAAGTAAAGGACTAGTTGAAAATACAAGAAAATGCAAACAAACAAAACAAAAACAAAAAACCGAACAGAAAATGCATCAGATGATCAGCATGGCTCGGCCGAGGACCTATTACTGTAAACAGGATTACAGAAAAGAACTTGGTAAAATAAACACACACAAAACAAGCACATCCCAATCAAGAGAGTTAAATGTATGCCTACTTAACTAGTCAAGTCCATGTCAATAAACATGAGCTTACAACAGTTAGTTATATCAATGTGCGCACAATTAATTGCCAGTTGTGCCAAGCGCAATCATTTTAAACATAGAAACTGCCGTAGCACTTTTTTAAATAGTGATAAACATGGCACCAAGCGGATGTCCAGAGGAAGTGAATTCCATATTGATGGGCCAGTAAGCTTAATTGCAAATGATCTTGTGTTTGTCCTAGCAAAGGCGCTGTAGAAGCCAGCTTGGGATCTGGTATAATGATGATGACGACCAATATGCTTCTTAAAATAGTTATCGAAGACTGATGGTAACAGGTTACGTTCATATCTAAACATAAATAATATTATAGAGATTAGAAATTTGTTTATACAGTCAAGTTTTAATATATTCAAACTAGAAAAATAGCATTCAGTATTTTCTATACCATGAAGTTTCTTAGAAATGCACGTCGTTGCAAGACAAACAAACATTTCAGTCGTGAGTAATAATTAGAGGCCCATACAGGGTTACAATAAGTTAAGTAGGGGTAAATTAGGGAATAATATAGGCTGAGTAAGATGTTTAGAGACATAATATTACGGATACGATACATTATCCCAATACTTTTGGAAATTTTACTAGAGATATGGTGTATGTGGACTTTCCAGGTTAAGTGGCTATCAATGTAAACACCTAGGAATTTACAGATTTCAGTAAAGCGCTTTAGACCTCTGGTACTTTCTATGACCGCCTGAAAACTGTTCTTTGTGGCCGTGCTGGAGTCGGAAGTGCCTCTGAGTAGTTCGCTTGAAGAGGCGGTCAGTGGGTCTGATTTGAAAATAGTAGGCGGGTTGAAAATCGATCGCGCTGGATCGAGTAGGCAAGCGATACGCGGTCGACCTCGGGAGCTCTTTTGTACAGCGTATTTTGTGTATCATATTCGTAATTTTGCGTATCGCTGCATATAGTCTCATCTAGTAGGCCTATTTCACTTCAGTTTCGTTATCTTAGTAGGTCTCTTGAAGAGTTGCTTTATAAATTCTCAGAATGAATGAACATTCACTATAAACCTAACATTGATGTCAGATGACGTGTGACGGCTGATTTCACAACGTTGCTTGAGCCTTCGGCATGCGTTGAATAGTCATTTTTAACTTGACCTTTCAGCCGGCAATCCATTTGAATTTTATCGGTGTGCTTTCTGCAGGACTTCCAGTAAATTTTGTTCACAGTTCGACGGTTTTCTATTTCGACTACATCGACATCGAACGAGTCGCCTAATTTCCATGACAGATACAACTGTACATTATTATTCGACTTGCTTATCTTCGCCGCCATTGTTGTTTAAAATAATTTCCGACATTTTGTGATGTTACGGATGATGTCACGCGGCGTGAGGTGTCGGCCTTGTTGTTATGGCCAATCATATTGCACGAAATTGGAATGATCAGTCAGCAGTAATTAGGACAGGTCACGGCACGCATTCACCGCCCTAAGTAAAGTAAATTAATCTCAATTAGGCTAGGTAAATAAAATAATGGTCTGTCTCCAGGTTCGTCTATCGTCTTGGAATCTAACTCAAACTCAGTCAGCGACGAAAGACTGTCACAGATGATGAGAAGCCTTCGGTTAGGCGAGCGGTAAATTGCTCGCTGGTACCTTTGCTAGGCGAGCGACCAAGGAGAGCGATCGATCGCTCGCCTTAAATCAGACGCTCTGGAGGCGGTATGTAAATCTATGAATGAATAATGTGTGTAAAATGGCATTCATGGAAGTGGGTAAATACTAAGGGTTCTGTGCATTTGCAACCATACTCGGATAAAATTATGCGAACTGAGGAAGTCTTCGCCCATGGCATCACACTAAAAAACTCAGATCAAGCAACGATCTTGCATCCACGATTAACAGTTGCCGCGCAACAGTGACACTGAGTCAAAAACTTGAAGCAACAGGTTGCTCTCACCTACCGATCACTCCAGGGATAACTGTCGATTTTAATGCACCCAAAAGTCTGGATGCTGTCAGACGAATTTGTACAACGCCTAACGAATAAGTTAACATATGACACAAGTGGCGAAATGGTTGAAAGCTATGTAATTGGATTAAATAGAACAAGCTTTCCTTGTTCGCGGTTGATCTGTTCAACGTCTATTTTGTCATCGCTTAACTCCTTTCCAGGTTCTTCTACTGGTCGTTGTTTTGTTCTCATTGGCGTTTCGTCCTTCGACGAAGTCCCGTCAGCATCGGATCGCAGAACAGAATCCTTATCTACCACGCTCTCCAATCTCACCAGTACAGCTAGCTACATAAGCAAAAGTCCTGAGTAATTGCTAGAGCACATCTTTACCCTTCGCCGTCTCAGAATAAAGGACTTATATATAATTATGGATTTCTGTGTTCATAACATTCCTTTTACGCGTTTAAAGAATCTCGCAAAAAGCGAAAAGAATCTGAAATAGAAAGCTCTAAAGGAAAATAAGATATTCAGCGTCTGAAATCTTCAACAAACTTCTCACTGAATTCTCCATTTTCCCAGGTCCTCCACCAATAGCGACCCTCAACCACCGTTTTCTGCCGCAAGCTCATCTAATCACATGTATCACCTCAAGAAATTTCACACCAAATTGAAGTCTCACCTCATCCAGAATATTTACCTTAATCCATCCGACCCTCTACCTTCTAAGCTTTCTCGTCCTCAACAGTATTAACGACAGCTGCTCTGTCTCCTCTCTGGACTCGGATATTCACTGGAAATCGATACCATGAAGCGCTCGTAAAGAAGCTGGTGCCTTGCGCTTAGCTTCAGTGTAGCGCTTTGGAACTTTGGAGATTACGATTACCATTACCAAGAGCAGATGAGCTGATTGAATGAATCAGTTATCTGATGTAATAACGGTGGCATTTGGCTCCATACCACTAGTTGCTTGCCAAATTCTATGGACGAGATGAGAGAAGGTGCACAGAAGTGTGAGACATAAAAACGAGAGGACAAAGCCGAGTGGTTCTATTATAACTAACTGACGAAGAAATGCCGGTTGATGTGATTGGGAATTGTTTCTCAAGAGTAAAGGAACAATATAAACTTTGAAATAACTTTGTCTTGACTGGAACGGCCTTTTTTAACGAAACGAAGACATGCATGTTAAAACATTTGCGTTGTAGTTATAATTTGAACATCTATTAATAAATGCAAAGATCGTGCAAAACACTGCGGACATTGTTTATTCTGGCTCTGAAAAGTGGGGGTTCGTACCCCTAAATAACGCCTACGCCAGACACAGTGAATACATAAATTAGAACCACATTTAAATTATTTTTATAAGCCACTGAGTTAGTCTTCCCACTCATTCCACCTTTGCATAAGACAGCACTGGTGTGCGTTAAGGAGTGGCAGGTAGGTAATTACAAATGATTTATTTATCAGATGGATAGAAAATGGTAGCCAAGTGGGCCAAGAACGGTTTAAGGTTATCGAGTGATGTTCGTAAGAGTTGGTGACTTAATAATAACGACACTTTATATGGCGCCGTAACGCGGCCATGCCGCTACAAGGGCGCCTTACAACTCCTAACGGGAGACCTAGTTTGTATGGCTAGTAGCCATAGGCCACTAGCAGGCACAGACCTTTGAGACCTGCACTTGTTAGCCAAGGTTTTCCCTTAAGTAACTTTCTCACTTTTATAGTCCGAGACCTTAGCGTCACTATGGACCAGGCGCTCAGTTTCTTGCAGCACATCAATCTGGTTGCTCGAAACTGCTACTACCAGCTTCGTCAGCTTCGAGTTGTTTCTCGGTCCATCTGTCATGATGCTATTGTTGTCGTGTTTTTCGATTACCTTTGGATTACTCTAAAACGCCTATATGTCTGGCCATATTTTTCAGTTGTAATTCGAAAGTCTGACAATAATTATTTTAGGAAAGCTGATGAGCTCTTTGCTTAATCCCAGAGCTAATCTTCATTTGACTTTTTACCACGAAGGTTTCCATTCAATTGTTATTTGATTTAAACATTCCACCAATGCAGTAATCGGGTGGAACCAGTCACATGTCTGGTTAAAGGGAGGCGACGTTAAATAGAAACTAGGCCTATCGCATGGGTTAACACGATAAGGGGACTATTTCGGTGGCCTGGTGTCTTTTCAAACAGGAAGTGGTTGTGACAACTTTGCCGAACTCTGTCAGACCCACACATGGCTAAAATCGGATAAAAATAAATATCTGCTTCACTGTCTTCCACTGAATATAAATCGTGAATAGATTTTGATATTTGTACGGTGATTAGGCCTATGTGCAGTTATCAAAATATGCAATCTTTCCTCATTGCATACACATTTTCCAGATGAGCTATTTTTAAACGAAAATACCCTGAGGGATTCCACGGCATCGGGCCCGGATGATATTAGCCCGCACATTGCCAAACAAACTACCGACCCTATAGCCAAAATCCTGGACTCTATCTTTAATGCATCCTTCCGGGCTGGCGTAGTCCCTAATGACCTAAAACTAGCTAAATAATAACGGTCTATAAGGCTGGTGAGCAAAATAGCATCACAAATTACAGGCCAATATACATTCTCCCCTACTTCTCCGAGATCATTGAAAAACTAATGTTAACCCGACTCACTGCGACTCCATTTTTGGATAAACTCAACTTGTTAACCCCATCCCAATTTGGATTCAAAACTAACCACTCTACCTACATGGCGTTATTGGACATTCAAAATAACATTAATGAAGCAATGAACGAAAATACATACTCTATTGGCATCTTCTTCGATCTTGCTAAAGCCTTTGAAACGGTGGATCATTCCATCTTAATAAGTAAGCTACACTCCTATGGAATACGAGGGACTAGGTGGCTCACAAACTACTTAACCGACAGATCTCAATACCTCACAAGTCACCTTCAAAACGGCCACTGCTTCCACCATGGCCATATATTGCGGTGTACCCCAAGAATCAGTACTAGGCCCCTTACTTTTCTTAATTTACATAAACCATCTAGCCTCAGCATCCACGGTTTTCAAATGTATCCTATTTGCAGACGATACAAATGCATTTAAAAATGACAAATGGAGTACAACCTTATTCACCAGAGCAAAATAATGAACCAATTCAAATAGCATCGTGGTTTAAGGCCAATAAACTATCACTAAATCTTAAGAAAACTAATTTCGTTGTATTCCATTCTGGACGAAATAAAACCTCCTACAAACTTGACTATCTCCATAGATAATGTGCCCTTCGAACAGACTGATTCTACCAGGTTTCTTGGGGTACAAATTGATTCCCGGCTCAACAGGAAGGCCCAAATTACCTTAATATCGAATAAAGTGGCAAAAAATGTAGGCATATTGAAAAGAATCAGTTACTGTCTCCATCTCCAATATTATTAAACCTCTATTATACTTTAACTTTCCCATATATCTCTTATTGTAACATCTCCTGGGGAGCCAATTACAAAACGGTCTTAGATTCCCTAAGTAAACTCCAAAAATCAGCCCTCCGTACAATATTCAACACCGACTGGAAGGCTAGTACCAAACACTTATTCCGAGACAACAATATTTTAACCATACACCAAATTAACACCTTGCAAAGCCTTCTCTTCATGTACGTTTTCACCACAAACTCCACGGCCACTTATTTTGAGATGGGTACCTCGATCCACCAGCACCGCACACGCTATGCATCAAACTACCGCCCAGAATTTGCTCGCGTAAATGCCAAATGGTTCTCAATTAAATGTCTGGGCCCGAGATTATGGAACGCCTTGCCAATCGAAACAACTTCCGCTCTGCCCATCAGCAGATTAAAGTCATTGTTAAAGTCCCAATAACCATCCCGTGCCTTTGCCTGATCATATATTACCTCACAGTCGGTCCTGGGCTTATTGCCATAACCACTCCCCATGAATTCAGTTTCAACTAAGGGTCAATCATTGTCAAACACTGGCTTCACAGTATCAGTACACTGTGCTGATATAGAGACAATGGGCACGACCAAATTTATATCTTGCAGTTGCATTGTTTTGCTTTATTTGGTAATTGATATTTTTATCTAATTTAAATCTTAGTTTAAATTTTATTTCAAATTTTAGTTTATAACTATTCTCTTAGTTAAGTTTAGCATAAGCGTAATGCTCATGTAGGCTACACACCATGCGTTCTGTCAGCGAACTCGGGGTGCCCCATCTAGCGGGACTCCCCCCTTAGGGGTATCCCATTAAAATACATCCAAGCACTCTACTGTGTACATCCGCCTGTCAAATCTATTGACTGAGTGTGTTTAATAAATCGGATTGATTGATAGATACCCGACGTCAGAGCCGCATACTCTAGAGTCTAGAATATCCACTGACATCGGCGCAGACAGGAACTTCATATTGACCCAGCCTGCGTGCTGCGTACGCTGGCAGACGGAAGATATTTGAGACGCAGAAAAAACATGCGAAACTCTACGTAGACCAAAATGTAAAAGGATGTTGGACGCATAAAAAATTATGCTGTTTCCTTAAAGTTTGGCGAACTACATCCAATAAACTAAAATAAAACTATTTGACTAGATCTAAGCGTCCTTGTTTTAATTATAATGATCTTTACCACGCAACATTATGGCGATGCGATTTTAGACTCTAAAATTTTTAGCTTTAAATGCCATATTTAGATCACAAAATGTTCTTCAACAAATGGCCACCATCTTCTTTTGTTGGTTACGGAAGTAGTTTATAACGACACTGCCATGAAGCTACTTCGCCCTATAGAAGTCACTTGGCTTTAGTAGAGAGCGCAATTTGCTTCATGGTAAGCATATATTTCATCAAGGAGGTTTGACGTAAGCAATTTTCAATTATCCCCAAAATTTTTCACGGAAGCAGGAATTCAAAGTTATCCTCTTACTTCGCCTTTTGTCGATTTCAAACAGAGACAATAACTTGCACAAACCGCACACAAATGGACAAAGATAACTATCGATCCATTACTGAATCACACGGTCTGTGAAATAAAATGTAATCCAACGTTACCTTGAAGAGGACGAAAGAGTGAATTCAGTTCTTTCCCATGATGGTCTAACGATGAAGTAGAGCATTCACTTAGGTTGTGTGACTATTATTGTCACGGATCTATATTTAGAGGCTATTTAATGAGAATGCACTTCAAGGAAGTGCATTGTTTTGTGTTGTTTAGTTTCGTATCGTATTCTTTCGTAGCAAATTGCACAGCATTCTCATTATCATTATTATTATTATTATTATTATTATTATTATTATTATTATTATTATTATTATTATTATTATTATTATTATTATTATTATTATTATTATTATTATTATTATTAAAAATTCGATGAGTCCTTCACGGTAAGTGGAATAAGTTCGACACTTGATTCTCTCTTCCTGCGTTCTCGTCTTCATATCCCATACTTTTTAAAATTGCAACAAATGTCTGACAAACTGTCGAAGTCATGCTGTGTGTTAAATACTCGCAAACTTATGTGAATATAAAATTTCTTGTTAGCAATGTAAGACTGCATCAAGAATTAATTTGACACCTCTAATACAGTGGCGTAGCCAGGTTTTAACACCAGGGGGAGCGAGCACATAAAAAGGGCCCAACTACCAAAATAAATAATTTCAATTAATTACATTCATTATGATTATAGCCTACGTATTTATTTTTGTATTTTAAATATAGACTGAAACACTCAATAGGTAGCAAAAGCAATATGTATGGTAATTAAATGATCGTGTAGTACACTATAATTTAACAATACAAACACAAACCAATTACAATAGCCTTTTTCGTATAGGCTTCATTTTAGCAAAGTTATCGATTACTTCGTCATAATCCAATCAATCAATCAATCAATCAATTTTTATTGCAACGATATAACATACATCAGTTCAACATTATGTTACAAGAAAACGTTGACAAAGGGAAGGCCCAAAAGGGATGGAAATCCCGCTAATAGGGACACCCAATTTGTAAGTTAATTACGTTGAAGATAGAGGTACGGTACGATTGAGAGACACACTGATAAGCTTAACTAAGTGATTAAACAGAGGTATTCATAAGCATATAAAAACAGTGCACAGTGATTTGATTATGAACATTATAGTCTTAGATTAACAGTTGCAAAGACGGCATGTAATCCAGTTTAAATCAGTTCCATGAATTGTCATTAATTAAAATCCATCCGTTAATTGAGAACGCAATAGTTTTTTTTTAAAGATGAAGATTTGGTACCAGTTTAATATTTGTGGGAACACAGCTCCAGATCAGGGGACCATTGTATTTAGTTGCGAAACGGCGAATATTTGATCCAGCAAAAATAGTGCGATAGGATTTTGCTGCTCTGGTATTATGAAAGTGATAGTCAGCACCAATGTTGTAATAATGAGCAAATCCATATTTCACTACCGAACTGTCTTTCGATCGTAATCAAGACAGTTTCAATCGAGTATAGAACGTATCACAGGGAGTTCTGGGAACAGGCGCAGATCCCGGGGGTAACCCGTTCCATGCCGTCGGGCCCACAAATGAAAAACACGGTTCTACATGGTGGCTGTGCGGGCAAATGAGTACTCCTTTGCCCGAAGATCGCCGGTGGCGAGTATACCCTGAAATCCCAGCATGGGGCGGCAAAGGACCCGCAGATAAGCTGGAGCGCATCCCAGAAAGCACCTCCAGACCAGGGAAACAACCCTTATACTACACGCTGGCTGACAGTTGGCTGGAGCAAATGCAGTACCTCCCTGCAGCATGTAACCAGAGACCTGGCCAAATTTTGGTATTCGACCAATAAGGCGCGCCGCAAAGCGTTGCATTCGATTGAGGCACGTCAAAAGACTAGAAGATAGGCCATAGTAGAGTGAGGAACAGTAGTCAAGACAAGATTTATGACACAGTCTAGTGACACCATTTAGGTTTCAACCATGAATCAGATATTGCATCATCCACTGACATGTCCTCATGGAATCTCTTTCTTTTTCAAACACTAAGTTGCTTATGCAGCACGCAGCAATAATATCACATTTTTGAGCCAGCTCAGTTGCTTCATTCTCAATCCGTTCAAACTCAGATTTAAATTCATTTGGCAAATTTTAAATATCGTTTTCATATAGTTGAATCATTGAATCAAATGAAAAGCTGTTATCAAATCGATGCTATTTCTCTGTAAATATGTGGATAAACTGAATGCCTTCTCTAGCACTTTTTCCAGAATATTAGAAAAACTATATAAGAATTCGAACGTATTAAGTGTTACAAGCATACCCTTCGCCTCAGCCAACTGTTTCGTAGTGCAGCTTTAATCTCACCATCCACGATTCTATGCAGGGCAACTATAGGCTATTCGTGATGATAAATTCTTCAAGATCCTGAATGCCCATCTGGTATTGCAAAGTATTCTTAGAGCTAACGCGAAAGATTCTATACGATTGCAATTGATGTTCTTCTTTTAATTGTTTGATTGATTATTCGTTTATTAATCTCACGTTGACACACCGCAACATGTTACAGAAAGCAAATTAAGAAAAAACTAGTGATATTTAAGAAAAAACGAGTGAAAGTAGTAATTAAGTAGTAATATTGAAAGACGAGGTAAACTGCTAGACAAAATTTATAGATACTTTCTAGAGTTCCAGAGAGCAAATTATGTCGTTCGAACGATTGGAATAAAATAAATTTTGAACGATTGCAATAAACTGTGAAAAGGCCCCATATCTTGGAAAATAGTCTCAGAGGGAGCGGCCGCTCCCCCTGCTCCCCCCTAGCTACGCCTCTGCTCTAATAATGCAATATAAACTCCTTGTTGACGTTATGAGCACAAAGATTGATGACGTCGTTATTATTATCAACGGTCAATACTAGGTAAGGTTACAAATCTACTGTTTAAAAATGAATTCATGTTAATCATTCGATTGTAAATCAGTTTTCACAATTTTCAATGGTTTTCCCTTTCTGTAGAATGTTCTCTTCTAATTATCAGTGTACCAGTGTAAAGTCTCACAACTAGAGAACCGCAATTAATATTGTGGCGTTTGATTACTCGTCGTTTGTTATGTTCATCAAAATGGAGGCTACATAAGGGTAATCGTCCTAAATTTCTTCTCTATCACATATTTCACTGCAGTTTACACTTATAAGATACCGCTGTAAATGGCTTTGAAACTGGAATGTATTTTAAATTTTTATTTTCGTGTGGTTTCCACTTGAAATTGTGGCTAATAGCGTGGTTCTTTCATTCTAAATATGGTACGAGTCGGCAATAGGTTTAGGACATGACTTGCGTTCTATCGCGGCCACTTAGCCTATTCTTCTCGCTTTGGCTAAAGGCGTGAGAATTTTCGACACCTACATGTTCTTGAAACAAATGGGTTATCATTGTACTGGATATGTCGATTGTGTGCTTGTTTTGGATTTTGAAATCGATAAAATTTAAGGCACATTGCTTTGCAACATGCTCAAAAGAAATCAAAATTTTCGCACAATTACCAAATTTTTTCTTGAAATGTACAAAGGTAGCCTAGATTAAAGCGAGTGCTACATTGCAAGATGCATGATATATGTACCGGTAATTTATTCAACATTAAATACAGCGCTTGAACTCCTGGTTCTCAATGGTCCTGTGCGTAGAGATAATGGATCAGGAATCGCAAAAATTCGGACTCGATATCAATTGGGCGAAACAAATATCCAGACTACAGCTAAGCAATGTCCAATATTGGATCACTTGCGGGAGGCGGGAAACCAGGTGGGGCTGGTTCTCGGGTTGCTCTACCTTGGTTTTCATTTAGCTCTAGGCTGACGGTGGCAGTGGACTTCAAGTTAGGCCGTGTATATAGCCATCGTTCGGGATTGCATGAACACCTTTCAACGAGGAATACAAACACTAGCATCTGGCTGGACACGAAACTCCGTTTCTTTAGGCACATATAATCTGCCTGTTCTCCTGAGGAGCTGAGACCTGGACGCTCACCAAGGATCTGGAGATGATGCTTGCCAGCGTTGTTGATACAGGAACATATGAGCCCACAATTGAATCGGCTAGGGAATTGCCTCGGTCGAATATCCCGTTTTCGGTACTATTCACCTCGGCAAATGCTGTAGACGCAAATAGTTGCACAATTTTTGTTTAAAAACTTATTCCATAAACACGCATGTATTTGTTCATACAATAACATCTTAGTGTTCAGTGTACTAGTTTACTTCAGTTAACTTCAGTCATCATCATCATCAACCAGATTTCTAATTTTGTAGGCTAATAATATCAGCTTTAAGCTTCATCTAGCATATTCATTTTGATGAGGAAAAGTACAAAAAACACCAACACCGGACGTAAACAACGGAAGTCGAGTCCATTTCATTGATTATTTATTTCTAAAATTCAAAATGTGTTAGTCAGTTATTACAAGTACACAAATTTATCTCGATAATTTGTCATTGCATGAACATGTGAAGCTTTGCATATGGAACAAAAAGTACTCGGTTCAAACCCGGATCCGGAAAATAGTACATCCAAATACTCGGATTCGGTACTCGGTGGAAAAAGTGTACCCGGTTGATCCCTAGAGTCGGCTGCCGTGGAAAATGCAATGCTCCGGAGAGGAGCACGCCATGGACGATGGTGATGATGATGATGATGAATTGATGATGATGATGATGATGATGATGATGATGATGATGATGATGATGATGATGATGATGATGATGATGATGATGATGATAATAATAATAATAATAACGACGACGACGACAATGATATACAGCCCTACACAGAACTTGTGTAGCAACATTTCTTAAAACAGTGGCAGAAATACCCCTTGGTAGCCGATGTCGTAAAAACCTTGGTAGCCTGAGGGTTAATAATTAATGCCTCACTTCTAACCGGCGTCGGAAACCGTCGCCTGAGAATTATCTTGGCGTATCTCCATATTCCAAAATTCCGAGATAAACGAGGTAGAAGTTTGGGCCGCATTTTGCGGAAAAATGAGAAATTCAATGCAATAAGTAGGGCATTGTCAAATTACAGTTCACACACAGACGTCATATTGAAACATCAACATTGCATAAAGATTTTGCATTTAAAAAATTAACAATTATAGTTGTTATTCTGAAATTTGTGAAAATTTTGTATAAACTGGATTTACAAATATTACAAACCATCTTTCTGAAAACAAAGACATGAAATGATTAAATTAAGCAACGACCAATTATTACAGAGTGTTTTCGTTAAAATATTCATTTACATAGTCCGGATTTTTAAAAGAAAAACGTTTAATTGTCTGGATATGCGACACTATAGTCCAGCTAAGCGCACAGGTTTATACTGCTGTATCTCCTGCGCGTCCAATCAGCGACGAGCTTTCTGTGGACATACAACAACAGAGACTGCTACACTATTAATGCTGTATGCAGATACGTAAAATGTTTCCGAAAACAGGACATACGACAGTATAGTTTGTTGAATATCTTTAAAACGACCTATCGTATCTCCTAGCCATTGAAACTGAAGAAAGATAAAAAAAACTCTGCTACAAATCAACTCGTAACTACTTTTCGAAAAAAAGTGGAGATACGACAAGATAATTCTCAGGCGACGACTTACTTCCGAACTCTTCAAGCTATCCTGTCCAGGTTCTACTCCAGCGCCATTCCACGACCACCTTCGTCAACGCTTTCCATCGTATCACCATGCTGTCTCAGTGGTTTGATCCAGGGCTGTAGTCGAGGTTATACGCGGGTATACAGCGCGTACTCACCTCTAGAGACCGTATACTCACCCCACAAAATATTTCTACGCACCTCTAATTAGTTTCGGAAAATTAACCGGTAGCGTGTACTCACCTCTAATTTTACCACTACAGCCCTGGCTTGATCTCGGATTCTGGCCTGGCACCGAAACGGAAGAAACAACCATACCAGGGTCTTGCAGACGACATAGAGCCAGTATATAAGCGACGTGGCTTTTCTGTGGCGTTGATAAATTTGAAAGATTTGCATTACATTACATATACAACTTGCACAAAGCTGATCACCTATGCATAGTTCAGACCTGCCTATTTTTTTATATAAAATATTATGTTGCCGCAATAAAACTCTCAAGATTTCATTCCATCAACCCCATCCACTAGACATCGCTTAGCACTGGCTACTCACTCAGATAGGTCAAGTTTTAAACCTGTCTGTCGGTCTAGGCATTGTTGAGATTGAAAATTAATTGAATAAATCTGTGTCATTCTTTTGACTTCTTTTCAAGTTGTCACTCTTTTGGTACGGTATTTACGTCACTCTTTCGTTGTGTCACTCGTTGGAACCGCTCTCAACTTACTCTCTTGGTCTCTATTCCATAGAGCATAAACTCATACTCTTTTTAGTCCTCCCGCATCTTCCCTCATCAACCCCATGCCTGTAACACCAGATGGAAGTTTTCGCGGTGAAAGGTGTAAGAATGTAGGGGGAAGGTACTGGCTTGGGAATTTTGGAATATCGTCAAAATCTCAAGGTTTAATTTCACTTCAGCCGTTCCTGCAGGTGGTACGAAATTTAAGGGACAGGAATAGACAAAATTGCACGATTCTAACGCGATACGCCGTATCCTAATGATTTTAAGAAATTACTTAAACAAGGAACTTGAAATCGTGTCAATCTCAACTGATGGAGTGGGGCATCAATCGTGCATTTGAATACAAGAACTATTTTAGAAAGTGGAAAGCGGACTTTAAATTCATGTTCAGAGTGTTTTTGGCTATCGTCTTTGAAAATTGATATCGTGTCATAGGTAGTCAAACTGGCGGAATTCTGATTCTATTTACCTTGTAGGCTTACCTTGTAGGCTTATATTTCGACTACGATGCTTTTTTTATTTTGGGGAGGAGTAATGAATAAATACATGCAAGAAAAAGTGATGTACTGTTTTAGATTTTTGCTGAATGCTTATTGTATTTCATTTTCAAAAAGCGAGCAACTGGCGAGGTTGGAGAATAATTTTATTTTGGGGAGGAGTAATGAATAAATACATGCAAGAAAAAGTGATGTACTGTTTTAGATTTTTGCTGAATGCTTATTGTATTTCATTTTGAAAAAGCAAGCAACTGGCGAGGTTGGAGAATAATTTCAATCCACAGAAGCTTGCAAGAGGATCAGTGTTTTAAACTCTATCTTTGTGCAACAATCATACCTGAAGCACAGACTCAGACAATTTATAATCATTAATGATGTCGAAAAGTATTTCTTCCAAGAAGCTATTAGCAGATTCTATCGGAAATGCAACAGAAGAAAAAATAGAAAGTTCCCAGTCATGTCAGAAATCATTTGTGCTGGATAGTCATACGACGGGAAACGAGAAAAGACATTCCAAAGCAAAGACTCACGAATGCGAGTTTTGCAAAAAAATATTTACGTACACCTGTAACCTACAGAAGCACTTGAAAATTCATATTGGAGAAAAAGCACACCTTTGCCAGGTATGTGAGAAAACATTCTCATGCTCTTCTAAGCTGAAAATACACACTAGAACCCATAATAGAGAGAAATCATTTCAGTGTGAGGTATGCAAACGATTATTTTCTCAATCTTGTATTCTACAGAACCATTTTAGAATCCATACTGGACAGAGGCCATATGAATGCCGGTTATGTCAAAAAAGTTTTTGCCAATCTTCAAATCTAACACGTCATGCAAAAATGCATACAGGAGAGATGCCTTACCAATGCCAAGTATGTCAAAAACGTTTTATCCGACATTCCAGTCTAACATGTCATGCAAGAATTCATACTGGAGAGATGCCTTACCAATGCCAAGTATGTCAAAAACGTTTTATCCGACATTCCAGTCTAACATGTCATACAAGAATTCATACCGGAGAGATGCCTTACCAATGCCAAGTATGTCAAAAACGTTTTATCCGACATTCCAATCTAACACGTCATACAAGAATTCATACCGGAGTGAAACCGTACCAATGCCAGCTATGCGAGTTAAAAACTAACAATAAAAGTCATCTAACGAGGCACAGAAGAACACATACTGGAGAGAAACATACCTTTGTGGGGTATGTAAGAAAACATTCTCAAACATTTCAGATCTGAAAAGTCATGAGAAAACCCACTCTGAAGAGAAACCATTTCTGTGTATCCATTGTAACAAAACATTTTCCACATCTACAAAGTTACAAATACATGTTAGAATCCATACTGGAGAGAGACCGTACCAATGTCAGATATGTGAAAAAAGTTATTCCCAGTCTTCTCACCTGCGATATCATGTTCGAATCCACACTGGAGAAAAACCATACGAATGCCAGGCGTGTAAAAAACGGTTTATCCGATCTTTCGATCTCACAAGTCATGCAAGAATTCATACCGGAGAGAAACCATACCACTGCCAATTATGTGAGTTTAAAACTAATAATAGAAGTCATCTAAAGACGCACTCGAGAAGACATACTGGAGTGAAACCATACCTTTGCCAGATATGTCAGAAAACATTTTCATGCACTTCAGATCTGAGAAGGCATGAAAAAACCCACTCCGTTTCTGTGTCAAGTTTGTAAAAACATTTCCTAAAGTTTACAGTCTGCAAAATTATGTTGGAATCCATACTTTGGAAAAGCCACAAATTACAGTTTTACCAGAGAACATTCTCATGCGATAATTTTAAGTAGGCCTATGCCAGGAAGCACTCTTATGCACTTCGTCTGAAATACATGAAGGAACTATAAATTAATGGAGCGAACCCATTCTGGGTCAGGTTTGTAAAAAACATTTTGCGATTTTAGAGTCTACAAATAAAAGTATCAACCAGAAATTACTTGAAATATTTGACGTTATCGAAGCACAATAGTTGGTGAAGAAACGAAAATGCAAGTGTGGAGCTACTCAAGCTGTAATGGATCGCACGAGCGAAGTCTTGCTGCTCTTGCATATCAATTTTGTATTCAGAGTAAGAGCTTTAGTACAGTTCAACTGAATATTTCTGTAGAACTGGACATATTCAAGGATCCTGCTTTTGTTTTGCATGTTTTTTGAACATTTTAGTTCAGTTCAGTTAGAACTATAATTATGCTTGTGTCTAGTTAGGCACTTTAACTATGTCGAAGTGTTTGATTATTGCACTGAGGATCTACTTCACATTTTCCACAGTGGCTGTTTTCGTGTTGTTTTCACTTCAATCCTATTTTACATTGACGTTCTCTCATGCTGTTTCTTTTACCGTTCCGTAACTGTAATAGCAAAGTAATTGCAACTATTATTTCGCACATAATCAGTGCTGATGGTCACGATGCTGTAAAGGCTGAAATGACTTCTACAGTAAATAAAAGTTGTTCGATCTTTATTTGTCATAGTTAACCAGTAACGACACTTAGAAAATAATGTAGCATCCATGAACAGCTGAAGGCAGAAGGTAGATCCGCAGTAAATTGCCCAGAACATAGTGAAAGGTCAAAGTATTTGTCACTCGAGTAGGCCCCTATAAATCAACTTGTATACGAATTATTGTAGTTAGTTTGAAGTCTTATTCGCTTCGAAAGTTCTGCATTCGTATGCGACCAATAATACAGTTAAAACATCGTGAACAATGAAGAAGCCTAAACAGATGGAGCTCGTACCGCCATAGCACAGCGTAGGGCATTCTCGGTGGTTGGTCCTGCCGTTTGGAACGATCTACCTCTTAAGATTCGCTCCCTTCCTAGAGATTTCTCTGGTTCCTTTTACAGTCTCCTAAGACATTTCTTTTTCACTGGGCCTGGGTCGGGAGTGCCTCTGAATAGATTCCTTGAAGGGGCGCTATATAAATGTTGTAGATAGATAGATAGATAGATGGAACTACGAATAACAACTCTAGTCCTTTATCCCGCAGATTTAGAGTTAGCGAGTTTAAAATAGTGCAGTACTATTAGAATAGTCCTGTACAACTCCTTTGCTATTGACGTCAAAGGCTGCAGTATTATTATTATAAATCGATTTGTGAAGCGCACCAAAATGTAACTGGTTCCCGGTTGAGGACAGGATCATAATCAAGATCATCCTCATAGGTGACTGGTGCGGCCCCACAGTACACCAGGGAGCTCTGTGTTCCCGTCTCCAGTCAGCTACGACGTCGATCCTTGCGTTCTGCTGCTCGTGGGGACCTGATGGCCCCGTGCTCCCGTGCATCGATACGGACGCACCGTGTCTTCTCGTGCATTGGACCATTCATTATTCTGGAACACACTTCCATTAACAATTCGTAACATCGCACTGCATGCAGCTCAGGAAACATTTTCGAAATGTCTTATTAAGTCGCATCTGCTTATTAAGCTTAAATCTGCTACGTTTAACGTCTTCGTGCGGTTCTAGTAAGGCGCTATATAAATGGTCATTTATACAGACAGACACAGTTTTTAAAATGCATTTCCTATCAGACCTACAGTTGAGTCTACGGCTTAATATGCTTCCGCGTTTATTCTTGCATGTATATAATGTAGAACGATCGTATTGCCTCGTGTTCAATTTTCTCACTACGGCTTTGTTTTGTTGTGCCATCGGTTGATTCCTTCCGCATTAGATACGGGCGTTTGTAATGAATAACGTAATACTGTATTTCCCTAAGTAGCCTACATTTCGGTCTGATATTCGTGTATGTTATATTGCAGTAGATACTTTAATATAATTTCGCTCTAAAGGGGTTGACAATTAAATAGCAATGACGTCACTTAAGTCATACAATTATGACGTTATTTGAAGAAAGAGACTTATGACGTCATTTCCATTATGGTTTCTCAAAGTCTGCTATCGGGAGACACTAATGTCTCGTTATAGAACGGTCATCTTCTGTAGGCCTATATTAGCGACAGCCAAGGCTTGCAATGAAATAATAAATATGTGTGTATGCTTTGATTGAGTGAGGCGTTTCTTGAATCACCGAAAAGAGGTTACTGACAGCAAAGACAATTGAAACTTGAATACCTCTGTTGAGGTGTCAAAAGGACCGGATTGAAACCGGAAGGGTTGTTAGACGAGCTTGATTTATGGTTGTCTCTTTCCCGTTGATTATGTTACAGGGCGGCCAGGCCTAGTTGATTTACACGCTTATGATAAATATTTTCTGCGGTCTTCTGGTGTGATTCTCTTGAATGAGTCCATCGTTGTCGTGGGCTCCCGTGCATTCCATGCTGCTGCCCCAAGGAATGGAATCGACTACCAATGTTTGTCTGTTCGGTACTCTAACTCCTTCTCTCAGTAGGCTACTAGCCTATTATAATAGTCCTGAACAACTTCTTTGCTATTGACGTGACTCAGTAGCATAGTATTATTATTATAAATCGATTCATGAAGCGCACCATGATGTAACTGTCTCCCTGTCGAGGACAGGATCATAATCAAGATCATCCTCATGGGACGAACCTCGGTGACTGTTGCGGCCCAGAGTGCATCAGGGAGCTCTGTGTTCTCGCCTCCAGTCACGCGGACAGCCATTATGCAGCGCCGTTCTTTCTCGGTCGCAGGCCCGCAACCTGGAATGGCCTTCCTGTTGCACTCCGTCTGGTCCCTGTACCTTGTTTCTTACAAATTTGAAAACTACTCTCTTTAGTCGTGGTTGGACTAGGAGCGCTCCTGAGTAGATCATCTGGAAGAAGCGCTATATTAAAGCTCCCTAATAATAATAATAATAATAATAATAATGATAATAATAATGATAATAATTAATAATAATAATAATAATAATAATAATAATAATAATAATAATAATAATAATAATAATAATAATAATAATAATAATAATAATAATAATAATAATAATAATAATAATAATAATAATAATAAAAATAAAAATAATAATAATCTTCCTTTAATATTTTCAAACTGACAAATACGCAGTATGATTACAAATCAGTATGAACGGATGATCACAAGTTATTACAGGAGTCGAATTTTAACTGTATACGGCAGCCATACAAGCGCCCGTCGTGTCTTACATCTCATTTTCACAAACGCACCATCTCGCGAATTGATTGGCAGAGTGGACCTTGGGAGGATTACGGGAGGAGATCCCGCTACCTACTGCACTTCACGCCAGTGATGTTACCACTACTCTATGGACCCCCCCCCCCATATAGGCTTGTGGTCTTCTGGAAGAGCAGTCAAATCTTAATGAAATAGCTCTTGAAATAGGTGTTCATCACATGCATAGATTGGGTAATCCTGCACATAGCAAGACACTCTTAGTGGCATACTTCAAAGGCAGTAGGCCCCTACCCTCCCACCTTTTGTAAATCCATTAGTAAAAAAAGATGATAATCCTGAAATTCTAAAACTCCTCACTCTGGAACACATAAGTAAATACAAGTCCTTCACTCATATGTAGGCAGGCCCGCCGAGAGGGGGGGGCAGGGGGGCAAATGCCCAGGGGCCCGGCGACTTTTTAGGGGCCCGGGCCGGGCCCGCAACCAACTCATGAAAATTTTATAATCAGTTATACAAAGTTTATGATTTACATGCCTGTTAAAATATATTATCTGACGCTTAACTAAAATCAGTTTCAACTTCAAGCATCTGAATAAAATCATAGTTGTGTATATATATATATATATATATATATATATATATATATATATATATATATATATAATTTTTTATATAAATAATAATATCGTACGGTCGTACATGCACTTTTATTATTTCAATTTGTGTTTTTTCAATTTTTTCGTACGACCCTCATCATCATCATCATCATCATCAATCGCCATGAGCATGCTCGTAGGCGTCCAATGTCAGCTTCGTCTTCCTCCTTCAGCCTCGTCTGTCCTGGGCCAGATGAAACAGTTTCTGCAGTGAGTCATCGCACCAGTCCTCTATGTCCTCCCTCCATTCCCGATGTGGTCTACCTTTCTTGTTGGTTCCATCCATTATTCCGAAAACCAGAGTCTTACGTTTTCTGTCGTCCGTCATTCTAGCGATGTGCCCGAAAAACCCCAGTTTACGCCTCATAGCCTTTTGTAAGATCGTCTCTGCTCTGTCCACTCGCCGAAATATCTCCTCGTTGGTTATTCTCTGCGTCCATTTTATTCGTAGGATCTTTCTGTAGCACGACCATACGATATTATAATTATATAAAGCCCAAAGATAGTTTAGAGGCCCGTAACTGCTCTGTTTAGGGGCCCCTTGACTGTTCTACCTAGGGGCCCGCGACTGCTCTGCCTAGGGGCCCGTGACTGCTCTGCCCAGGGGCCCGGAATTTCTGTCGGCGGCCCTGTATGTAGGGCCTACACAGATGGTTCTAGACCTGATAGCTTAGTTGCCGCTGCTTATACTCTTCGCATAATATCGGTAATGAATGTACCTTACAATTTTGAGCATAATTCTCAATATTTATTTAGTAGTAATTTCCATTGATTAACGACAGCTTGGTCATAACATGCATCAATATGTTTTATTTATGGCTGATGTCGACTTATGACGTCGACATCATCTTAGCGATAATTATTCGTTTGCAACGTCGTGTAGTAGTAATTTCAGTTTAACGACACTGTGTGATAACAGACATCATTAGCCTCGCTGCCTCCTTTATTCGGGCTTGGGACTGGCACTGCCAGAGCACAAGCAGTGGCGACGTTTAAACGTCGTGTCTTTACTTTCTAAACGTCTTTTTTGGTGCTATAGCATTACATAAAAAAAATACATAATACATAGCGTAAATGTTGGTCCTATATAAATAACAAAACGTTGCATTGTTCTTAATGTAGGTCTGTGTCTTCTTGGTTGTCAACTGAAAACAAAGCGAATCTCGATTACGTTCTCAGTTTCTGACTTATTTTAGTCGTCTCCTGCCAACTATCGAATGAACGAATAACGGCTTGCAACACATCCCAATCATCACCTGCCATCTGGCGAATAGATGATAATCTCTCTCGTTCAGAATCGTCGGCTGCTGCTCAAAAGTCCGGTCAACGCGGAAACCATTCATTACGGCCTTGGCCGACTACATACCGGCGGAATGAAACCCAATCGCTTACTTACTTACTTACGCTTCTCAAAGGTCACAGAGTGCGGACTTTAATCTGTAGATAATCTCCCTTCTTGCTTCACATCTGTATCACCTTACAACGTCTGTCCATCAGCCCATCCATCCATTTATCCCTCTATGTGTCTGTCTGTCTGTCTGTCCGCCAATCCATCCATTTGTCTGTCTCTCTTTCTGTGTGTGTGTGTGTGTGTGTGTCTGTCTGTCTGTCTGTCTGTGTGTCTGTCTGCTGAGATGGACTGGTGATGGTGGTGAGCTGTTGATAATTTAGGATGAGAATGAACAAGCTCTGTTCGGTCTGACGGGCGATAAAACTAATCGTTGGTTTCATAAATAACTGACGATCGAGATGTTCCGTCATGACAGGCAGACGGACAGACAGAAAAACAGACGGACGGACACACAGACAGACAGGCAGGCTAATAATTATACAGGCAGACAAAAAACACAAACATCCACAGACAGAGACAGACAGACTTACAGACGGGCGTAGGGACGGACAGACACAGTCATGTAGACTTACAACTACATATTGCATATGATCATTCATTCATTCATTCATTCGTTCTCTCTCTCTCTCTCTCTCTCTCTCTCTCTCTCTCTCTCTCTCTCTCTCTCTCTCTCTCTCTCTCTCTCTCTCTCTCTCTCTCTCTCTCTCTCTCTCTCTCTCTCTCTCTCTCTCTCTCTCTCTCTCTCTCTCTATCTCTCTCTCTCCCTTTGTCTGTCTCTCTCTCTGTCTCTGTCTCTGTCTCATGGAAACCGAACTAAGACCTCATTTTCACAACCTTTTGCAAAATCCTTCTGACTTGACGCAGCGCTTGTGAATAAACTGGTGCCCTGAGCATGGCTTTCGAGTGGCGCTTTAACAGTTTGGAGTTTACGATTACGACTACGATTAGGCGTCTAGTTTCTGTTTCCACTACAAATGGTTCACGACAAAATGGTTGACTACCTATGCTGATCTTCCAGCTTCTAGTTTGAGCTATGTTTCATTGATCATCCAGCTTCTATTTCGAATTTTACTATGACATGTTTCCATCGCTCAAGCAGTGTAAATAATACGAAATAATTCAATTGTATGCTAAAAACCCGGGTTTATGAAAATATAGCTCAAACTAGAAGCTGAAATAGCGATGAAAATAGAGCTCAAACAAGAAGCTGGATGCCAGTTGAACCATAGCTCAAACTAGAAGCTGTATGACGATAAAAATAGAGCTCAAACTAGAAGATGGATTATCGGTGAATATATAACTGAAACTAGAGGCTGGATTATCGATGAAAACATAGCTCAAACTAAAAACTGGAAGATCATGAACCATTTTGTCCGTGAACCATTTGTCGGTTTATCATTTGTCGGTTTATCATTTGTCGTGACACCTTGCCACTCAACCTCCGCCATCAGCCTCAGGCTTCTCTATCAATCATCGCCCTGGCTCATTTTTTCAAGAATTCCTACCCTGGCTCATCTAATCCTCTGCCTAAAAATTCTTCTCGACTTCAATCACACTCGCCTTAGCAGCTGCACCAGCAGCTGCCTCCTCTCTTGATCTGGACCTTATGGAAACCAAACTCAGATCTAATTCTGGCTACCCTTTGCAAAATCCCTCTGACTTTACGCAGCGCTTGTGAATAAACTGGTGCCCTGAGCATGGCTTTCGAGTGGCGCTTTAACAGTTTGGAGTTTACGATTACGACTACGATTAGGCGTCTAGTTTCTGTTTCCACTACAAATGGTTCACGACAAAATGGTTGACTACCTATGCTGATCTTCCAGCTTCTAGTTTGAGCTATGTTTCATTGATCATCCAGCTTCTATTTCGAATTTTACTATGACATGTTTCCATCGCTCAAGCAGTGTAAATAATACGAAATAATTCAATTGTATGCTAAAAACCCGGGTTTATGAAAATATAGCTCAAACTAGAAGCTGAAATAGCGATGAAAATAGAGCTCAAACAAGAAGCTGGATGGCCAGTTGAACCATAGCTCAAACTAGAAGCTGTATGACGATAAAAATAGAGCTCAAACTAGAAGATGGATTATCGGTGAATATATAACTGAAACTAGAAGCTGGATTCTCGATGAAAAAACATAGCTCAAACTAGAAACTGGAAGATCATGAACCATTTTGTCCGTGAACCATTTGTCGGTTTATCATTTGTCGGTTTATCATTTGTCGTGACACCTTGCCACTCAACCTCCGCCATCAGCCTCAGGCTTCTCTATAGATCTATCATCGCCCTGGCTCATTTTTTCAAGAACTCCTACCCTGACTCATCTAATTCTCTGCCTAAAAATTCTTCTCGACCTCAATTACACCCGCCTTAGCATCTGCACCAGCAGCTGCCTCCTCTCTTGATCTGGACCTTATGGAAACCAAACTCAGATCTAATTCTGGCTACCCTTTGCAAAATCCCTCTGACTTTACGCAGCGCTTGTGAATAAGTTGGTGCCCTGAGCATCGCTTTCGAGTGGCGCTTTAACAGTTTGGAGTTTACGATTACGATTACGCGTCTAATTTCTGTACTCATTAATTATACGCTACTCAAGACAGCCGACGACCTAGGTTTGTGACAATCAGCTTAACGGCCTGTGGGTATACACAGAAGAAGGCAATGGATATACTGTGCCGTTCGCAACCTTCGAATCTTACTTGTGATAATTAAGAGTATAGTAGGCCTATAATAAGATATGTAATAGATCTGATAGATATCTGAAAATTTATATATTACCAAACGATTAACTATAATTAATTTATTTACAGTAGATTTAAAAGCTCATCAAGTAGGCCTATAGGCCTAATGTCGCTGATCTCAATGACGTCATCTTAGTTGTGACCTGTGGATAAATTTAGAGTTACATAATTATGTGCTTAAGAATACCATACAATACAATTTAAATTTATAACGCGCCTTAATAAACAGGGTCTTACTCAAAGGATGCGTTACGATGCTGTAGTTAATAGTAAAGTAGCTAAGAAGTGTAAATTTAAGTAGACGTTTTTTTTAACTTGGAGTGATTAACCCCAGGCTGTTAAAGGCGTGTTGAAGAAGAAGGGAATGGAAGACGATATTTTTTTTAGTTTCATGTCAACTTTCCTTCACTTAATCTGGAAGAAATTTGCTAAGAAACCAGATACCAGAACAAAACAGCTTTATGGAGCGACAAGCGGAGATAACGGAATGAGAAAATATTACCCTATACCTCGGTTAATTAAATAGTCTGGAAATGCCGGTGAGGGAAAGTAGAAAGCTTATTGCATACTGAGAAACGAATCTTAGCTATGGTAATGCCATGGCCACAGCCAATAATTATTCAGCCGTCACGGAGTCCCAATCGGACGAGCAGGACTCCAAAACCAAGAAAGTAATAAGTGACCAGTGACCTTGGAACCTTTGAGACGTAGGCCTAGTGAACAGTTGCGCCTTAATGAAGTTGCTATAAGGAAACAGGGTTGCGACAATTAGCATAACTGGGTACGTTTGATATCTGAGAGAGCGGAAAGATGGAGCGATGACCTTCACACTGGAATATGCACCAGCACGAAATTCCTCTGACATTGGCGACTGCTGTGAGGCGCTCGTTCGATGTTAGAGGTCCTCTAGCACAGTAAGGCTCTGTTGCTATTATTTCATTTTTATCTGTTGCTATTGTTTCATTTTTATCTGTTGCTATTATTTCATTTTTGATATAACGTTATTATTACTGTTCTATTTTCTTTCCTGTTTGTGCACTATTGTATATAAAGCGCTGTGCGTTTGCTAGATTTATTAAGGAATATACTTACTTACTTACCTGCATACTCCCGCTTCATGAGTAGGTTACAATGTATTCGCTAGATGACAGGCATACTCTCAAAACTCCAGCTTATTTGTCAATGTAATGAACCACTTTAATCGCTCGCCATTTTGTGATGATGACAGTATAAATCAGATTATTAGAAAATTTGACTTTAATGCCAACCCTGGTTAGATTTCAAACTCTGTGTATACAAACTAGTGAAGAAACATTTAATTAATGACAGTTAGGTTAATGAGAGAGTTGCTGATATCATGGTTTGAGTTTAAATGTTTTGTTCTCCTACGGCGTAGACAATAATTGCTGGAAGGTCATTCCGACGCACATTAGACCACTAGATGTCGTTAGGCGCAGTTGCTTCATCCATTGTTTTTACATTTCGTTGGTCATCATGTGTAAAGAAGTTATGTAAAGCCGCGAAATTAAGCTATCTTACGCGTTACCATTACTCATGTATAAAATTATGTAGGCTAAGGGTAGATCCTCGGTACTTGTTCCATGGATATCGTCTAGGGCTCTAGATCGATAGATACTGTCAGTAGATTGTGATTCATAGGCCTATACTGACTTGTGTATAATATACACTCAATTTATTTCTTACAGAGAGTTTGTTGACAGGAAATTAATGAATTAAATAATATGTGTTTAATATAAACGGGTTGTTTTTTTATTTAATGATGTGAGGGTTGTAAGTTAGCATTATTCCAAATAGCAAAATGCTTATTTTTTTAACAAAAAGAATTTTAATTTCACTTTTTTGCCTATATTTGATATTTGTTAGACCAATAATAAACCATTAGTTGATCCAGAAAGAAATAATTTGAAACTAAAGCATATCCTAAACATGTCGGTGAATGAAGCATGCAAGTAATCTAAGTAATAGTAAATGAAACATTGAGAACAAGCATGATAGGCATAATCCATGTTTAACTGAGACATTGGAGTTGCATTGTTTTAAGTGTAGCTGCAGTGTTTTTGCAATATATATTCTGTTTCAGTGCAGCTGTCAATGAAGACAAGTGTATGAACTGCACCAGACCCTTCCAAAGAGATGGATACCTCTCCAGATGTATAAACAGATAAGCATTGACCAAGTAGAGGTGTGGGTTGAGCTAATATTGTTTGAACGGTGAAAAGTTGATGGAGATAGGAAGGTTAAGAGGATTGAAATGTATTTTAGGTGTATTATATATTCTATTTGTTTGGTTATTTAAGCCAGTGGAGTGATTTGAGGACTTGAGTGATGTGGTAGTGTTTGGTCATGCAGGCCTGTAAGAGTGAATTAAGTTTTAGGCCGATTCAAGCACAGGATATTTGATGTCGTCTAGGAAGAGATTTGGGTAACCACATGGAGAAGATGATCTATGGAGTGGGAGAAGCTCTTTGGAGAGAAAGAGAGGAATAGTTGGGTGTTGTCAGCATATAGGTGATGATTCCTCAAGGATACTTTGATGAGTGAGCTGAGTGGAGGAGCATAGATGATGAACAAAAGGGGCCCAAGAACAGAACCTTGTGGAAAACCACAGCTGAGAGGGCATGACTGGGACGAGGTATCCATTGTTTTAACGGAGAAAGAACGTGAAGAGAGATTGGATTGAATCCAGAGGAGAGCAGTCTTAGTAAAACTGAACCAGGTTGACATAAAATAATAAATTGCAGTAGATCACAATTGCACATATTGCTTGAAGAAGTTTTTCTTTTTGATCTTATTAGATAACCGCTATACATAAGCTATTGCATTTTATTTAACAGCAACATTACCGAGCATTGAAGACTTTTTTTCCTAAAATATATCTGAAGTTTCCTTGTGCATATTTCAGTTGGCAGTTTTAATTCTGATCTTCTAAAAGATAATATGATAGCCTTTTAGCAAATTTACCATGGTTTAGCTATGATACTTTGGAAACTACAAGCAGAATGTGATTTAAAATTTTCAGACCACTCTGTTTTGCGACAGAGATGTAACTTTAAAGGTTTAAGGAAAGCAAATTCTTAGCAGAAAATTAGTCAAAGAAGTCCTGGCCTTCTCGTTATTACTGACTAGTGACTCAACTAAGAATGGAGAACATCCATGCTACTGAAATGAGCAGCAATGAAATATGTTCTATATTTTGAAACATGTAAAATATTGAGGTGTTACTGTTCTTTGTTTTTAGCAAGTATATGAAGATGACTAGAACATTCTGTTAGAACTTCAAAATGCAGTTGTGAGAGGAGGTCTACATTTCATTTATCTTCATCAAGAACATTACAGTGGATATGTAAATATATCTGAAGTTCCTTGTGCATATTTCAGTTGGCAGTTTGAATTCTGGTCTTCTAAAAGATACTATGATAGCCTTTTAACAAAGTTACCACTTTGGAAACTAGAAGGAGGATGTGATTTAAAATTTTCAGACCAGTTTGTTTTGAGACAGAGCTGTTATATTGAACGTTTAAGGAAGACAAATTCTTAGCAGAAAATTAGTCAAAGAAGACCTGGCCTTCTCGTTTTTACTAATTAGTGACTCAAATAGGAATGGAGAACATCCATTCTACTGTAATGAGCAGCAATGAAATTATGTTCTACATTTTGAAACATGTTAAACATTGAGGTGTTATTGTTCTTTTGTTTTTAGCAAGTATACGAAGATGACTAGAATTTTATGTTAGGGCTTCAAAATGCAGTTGTGAGAGGAGGTCTACATCTCATTTATCTTCATCAAGAACATTATGGTGGATTTATCTGTCTACAACTTTTATGAATGTCACCTAGTTCACCTTTGGTTAAAATGATATTGATCAATAGCATTATGCTGTGCTATTATACAAAGGTTGGATTGCTCCAGAATTTCATCATAAATTTTTCCCTGTGTGACTAATTCTCACGTTACGCAAAAAGTAACTACTACTGGCAATGAAACATGAACCATTTCTGTGAGCATCTGAAGCCCAAAGTTAAATGAAGTTGCCATATATGTGAGAAACTGAACACTACTGGAGTTGGAAAAGCTATAACAACAAATGCAGAAATTTTTTACACATTCAAGTACTTTGAATTGTGATCCAAAACTCATGCTTATCAAAAGTCATACAGAATCCAACTTTGTTTAAAATTTGTTGATTGGAGAAGCACATACGAATCATTCAAAACCACACAGATGTCAATGATTTCAAAAACTGTATGATCAAGGTGATTATCTGAGAGCTCATCAAAGAACCAATACTGGAGAAAAACAGTGAAATTAGCAATTAAGTGAGTAGCCTGATGGCGAATACGAAAACCATTACAAGAGAAAAAGAATATAGGTGCCAGATATGTCGGAAGTCATTTCATCAGAATAGAACTCTCAAAAGACACATGAGAACACACAGTGGCGAAAAACCATACAGGTGCCAGGTATGTCAGAAAACATTTGCTCAAGGTAGGTATCTGAAAGCTCACATGAAAATCCATTCTGGAGATAAACCATACAGGTGCCAGTTATGTCAGAAATCATTTAGTCAAGGAGGTTATCTGAAAACGCACATGAGAACTCATACTGGTGAAAAACCATACAGGTGCCAGTTATGTAGGAAAACATTTGCTGAATGTAGTAATCTGAAAACTCACATGAGAATCCACACCTGTGAGAAACCATACAGGTGCCAGTTATGTCAGAAATCATTTAGTCAAAGAGGTCATCTGAAAATGCACATGAGAACTCATACAGGTGAAAAACCATATATGTGCCAGTTATGTCAGAAATCATTTAACGAAGGTGGTCATCTGAAAATGCACATAAGAACTCATACAGGTGAAAAACCATACAGGTGCCAGATATGTCATAAGTCATTTGCTCAGGGTGGTGATCTTAAAACGCACTTGAGAACCCATACTGGTGAAAAACCACACAGGTGCCAGCTGTGTCAGAAATCATTTGCTCGACATTTTCATCTGAAAATGCACTTGAGAACCCATACTGGTGAAAAACCATACAGGTGCGAGCTATGTCAGAAATCATTTACTGCCGGCAGAACTCTGAAAACGCACTTGAGAATACATACTGGTGAAAAACCATACATGTGCCAGTTATGTCAGAAATCTTTTAGTGAAGCTGGTACTCTGAAAAAGCACATGAGAGCTCATACAGGTGAAAAACCATTCAGGTGCCAGATATGTCATAAGTCATTTGCTCAGGGTGGTGATCTTAAAACGCACTTGAGAACCCATACTGGTGAAAAACAACACAGGTGCCAGCTGTGTCAGAAATCATTTGCTAGACATTTTCATCTGAAAAGGCACTTCAGAACCCATACTGGTGAAAAACCATACAGGTGCGAGCTATGTCAGAAATCATTTATTGCCAGCAGTACTCTGAAAACGCACTTGAGAACCCATACTGGTGAAAAACCATACATGTGCCAGTTATGTCAGAAATCTTTTAGTGAAGCTGGTACTCTGAAAAAGCACATGAGAGCTCATATGGGTGAAAAACCATACAGGTGCCAGCTATGTCAGAAATCATTCACTACCCCTTTTGCTCTGAAAACGCACTTGAGAACCCATACTGGTGAAAAACCATACAGGTGCCAGCTTTGTCAGAAATCATTTACTGACTCTAGTAATCTGAAAACGCACTTGAGAACGCATACTGGTGAAAAACCATACAGGTGTCAGTTATGTCGGAAAACATTTCCTCAGGGTAGTCATCTGAAAATTCATATGAGAATCCATACCGGAGAGAAATCACACAGGTGCCAGTTATGTCAGAAATCATTTACTGATGGTAGTACTCTGAAAACGCACTTGAGAATCCATATTGGTGAAAAACCATACATGTGCCAGTTTTGTCAGAAATCATTTACTGATTGTAGTAATCTGAAAATGCACTTGAGAACGCATACTGGTGAGAAACCATACAGGTGCCATATATGTTGGAAATCATTTAATCAAGCTGGTTCTCTGAAAAAGCACATGAGAGCTCATATGGGTGAAAAACCACACAGGTGCCAGCTATGTCAAAAATCATTTGATAGTCATAGTGACCTTAAGACACACATGAGAACCCATACTGGTGAAAAACCGTACTGGTGCCAGCTATGTCAGAAGTCCTTTACTGATGGTAGTACTCTGAAAACGCATATGGAAATCCATATGAGGTTTAAACTCCATTCAGGAACACAGTCACAGGATCTTAGATTGGGAAGTGAAGTAACTGCTAACCTACCTGGTCGCTTCGTCACATTTAGTAGTACAGGCTTTATTGATAAACCAAATGAACGTTTCTCAAAGAACAAATATCCGGGTTCTAGTGGAACTGCCGGTCCTTTACCGAAAATTAGAGATGGAGAATGTCTGTATATTAGCAAAGTCAAATCTCCTGTGGATGAAAGAGAGTATTCATCAAAATCTTGTGGATGTGGTATATGTGACGAATTGCTTGAAATAGAGAGTGGTTTTCTAGAGCATTGTTCTAGCCATCGATTTTCACCACCTGACGACTTAATTGGTGATCGTTTGGATGTTAAATTTGGATGTTATGTATGAGATAAAAAAAAACATGCTATAGAAGTGCAAAATACATAGATGAATAGTTATTTTAGTACCACTTTCATTTTAGATCATTTAGACAGTGGACGTTCTGTATCTAAGGTGTTGCCTCCTTCTCACATACATTTTAAGACTTTTCAATTGCTGTATTTCATGAAAATGAACAAGTTTATGGTGTAGCTGCTACAAGTGCAGTCTGTTCTGTTCTCAATTCCACTATTTGACAACCCTATTGTTAGATATTAAATTTAGCTACTTATTTACTTCTGTTGGACTCGACATTTTACAGAGCGGTGAGCTGAGCACCCTTTTATGAGACTATTTCAGACTATTGGTGCTAGGTCTATTGTTGTTGCATTCATAATATACTAAATAATAGCCTCTTAGCTTGCACTACTTTGATTAAATTTGGATGTTATGTATGGTCATTAAGAAAAATTAAATGTGTTATTGAGATTGTCGTGTATCGGGAGTATTTTGTGTATGGTTTTTAAACACTTCACTATATTCTCATCCCCGAAATAAATAAACTGCATGACGTAAATTGCTCATACTATATTTTTCTGAATGGAATATATTTGTTTACTAAACTGAAATTGTATACTTCACATTGATTTTTTTCATCTAATTTTAAATTAAAATTGCTAAGAAAGACTTGGGGCTTGAACTCCCGACCATTCTCACCCTGGCTCCCAGAGACAAAAGCAAAAGTCAGCGCATGTGTGCTGTATTCTTATATAAGGGACGTTGCTTCTCAGTCTCTTCCATCCCTGGTGGCAGATTTCTCCTCTTAGCACTAAACGTTGAAAATCATTATTAGTAGGCCTATACATTTATAAGTGCTACAAGCATAATTTACTAAAACAAATTTTATAGGAACTAACAGTTCTAAGATAATCTGTTATTGTGCACATGCTAATTGAATAGTTTTGACACAAAAAATTAGCTTGATTGGGCTAAGTTTTGGCTAGTTTTGGCAAGCTGCGTCAACAACGTGTGAGAGATGCTTATTTTGTAATGCTTTTTGGATTGTAACCACCCATACGAATTCTTATCTGTGTTAAATTATTTAAAAAAATATTGTTTGAAATGTAAAAATCTGTACGAAAATGTTTTAGCAGGTTCAAAATCAATTATATTATAAATTTGATTTTTATACTTGGCAAATACAAAAAATCGTTTTTGTTCGGGGAAAATGCATATTTGTCAAAATGCATCCTCCGAAAAGTAGGCCTAACGTTGTCCTGCAAATTCGAGGAGGACAGATGTTGGTTACGTAGCATATTCTAATGGTTTCAAAGAAATTTGCCAACCTTACAGGCATTGTCTGAACTATATGAAACAAAGCTATACTGCTGTTGTTTGCTAGATCAATGTCCCAAAAACTCGTAATCGTAATCGTAATCTCGAGACTTCTACTGTAACAGCGCCAACAAAAGCGAAGTCGCGGGGACCAGCTTATTCACAGGCGCTCAGTCAAATCAAAATCGATAGGGGTGGGGGGTCAAATCGGTTCCAGGTCAAGATCCAAAGAGGTCGATCAGGCGAGTGTAGGACATTATCCCCGGACATTATCCCCCCCGGGGTAGGACATAAACCCCCGGCTATGAAATAATAGCCTATATTTCACACATATATATCATACATACATATATACATACATGCATAATATACATTATATACCTACATATATACATGCATATATACATACATATATACATACATACATATATACACACATACATATATACATACTTATATACATACATGCATACATATATACATATATACATACATAAATACATACATACGTGAACACAAATACATACATACACTCATACGTACATAGAACCATAAATACATAAATACAGACATGCATGCATACATACATACATAAATACATACATGCATGCATACACACATACATACATACATACATACATACATACATACATACATACGTACATACATTAATACATATACACATACATGCATACATACATCCATACATAGATACATACATGCATACATACATACAAGCATACATACATGACGCACACGGGATTACAAGGGAATAGGCTTATTACACAGAGGGGGGATTTTGTCCGGGGGGATAATGTCCTAGCTAAAATCGGGGGGATTCTGTCCGGGGGATAATGTCCGGGGCGATAATGTCCGTTCCCCCAATCAGGCAGACAGTTAGACGGCTAAGGTGGGTGGTGTTTCTGGTTGAAACGGCGAAAGAGGTAAGAAGAAGAGGAGGAGTCGGGATAGGATTTGTGAAAGAGCAGTGTTTTCAGTTTTGAGTGAAAGACCTGTGGACAGATAACAAGAGGTGAGGTTTTGGTGAATTTTATTACATTAAAGTTAAACGTCTGCTCATTCTTTCCATTTCAGTCATTAATCGATAAGTCAATTTAATAACTTTGACGTATCGTACGCGGCATATTCAATGTAGAACCAAATGAGGTTTCCAGTGTTTTAATGTGACAGCCCTCATATACAGCCCTGTATTGCCCTCTCCTGCACCAGATCCCTTGTATCCGAGCCGACCTAGACCCACTGGTTGTGCAAACCGAGCTCGAGGAGTTTCGACACGCATATCGCGCCGTACAAGACCTTATGCCTCTTAATGACTTGATTCCAGCCGATGGAAAACTGGTACTAATTCACCTAGACAGTCACTGTCTAGGTGAATAATATTAGCACCATGACGGGCAGAAGACACATCTGCCGAAAGGACAGTGGATTGAAAGCAGTTATGTTAAGCCATTACGTGTGATATGGCAACTGTCAGGCTATCCCACCCTCACCAGCTTGTACAAAATCCTGATCTCCCTTGCGGTGACCAGCTGCTCAGCTGAGCGAGTAATGAGTCGCATCCGCATTGTGAATAATCGACTGAGATCAACCATGGTTGATGACTGGTTTGCACCTCTGACAGTATTAGCCTGTGAACAAGACGCTACTCCATCACTAAAACTGGACGAAATTGATGATCGCTTCATTCGCTTGGCTAAGCACTCTGCTGCTCTGAAGAAGCATCAGTCTATTGTAATATTTTATTTTATATAATACTAGCTGGTTTATCCGGCGTTGCCCGGGTTATAAGTTTCAATCCACACCACCACCACCACCACCACCACCACCACCACCACCACCACCACCACCACCACCACCACCACCACCACCACCACCACGCCCGGTTTAGTTGAGTGAAAGTTTCAATCCCTCTAGCGAATCCGTACCTGTAGCACCACCACCACCACCACCACCACCACCACCACCACCACCACCACCACCACCACCACCACTTTAGTTGAGTGAAAGTTTCAATCCCTCTAGCGAATCCGTACTGTAGCTGCTTAACGCGGCGTCGCCATCTGGCGAGTCAAATCGGTTGATTTTTATAATTTTTTGTCGAGCTTCAAATGCATGGCGCGGCTAGGTTTTTGGCCCGGGAGACCATTATAGCGGGGAAAACGGGGAAATCGAAGGCTCACACTGGGTGTGTCATGCCCACCCCGACACAGTAGTGAAGGTTTCGAGTGAAAAGCTGTAAAACTGATGAAATGCATTCCGGTCGAAGTCGGAGTGACAGACAGAGTTTCTTCTTTATATATATAGATTTATGTTGTAATATATAATATTTAGCACTTTTGTTACTACGTTTGTGCTGTCTGGCCGCTATGGTGGTATGCCTCTGTCTGTGTTGAAGCCATCATGTTTTATAGTGCTTATAATGTTGCTTGATTACGAACTGAAAGATACAGAATTCAAGAGTAAAATTGTGCTTCAAATTTCGGTAATCGATATTTTCTCTTTTGTCGACAGTCGACCAATCGTCTGGGGACGTCGTCGTGGGGGAAGGGGAATAAGATTACATCAGAGGCGATGCCTTGTAGGCGTAAGAAGGAATGGACGCCCCTGGGCCCTACATGTCAATGCAGTTGAGTTCGTGACACTGACAAGTTAGTTCCAGTGCTCGAAGTGGGACGGTTTGAAACGGTACCTCTCCTGACCGGCTGAAAGCCTACCAGAACTTCTCCAGTCGAAAATAATTCCATACCGGTATGGCCCAAAAACATATCGGTATCGACGATATGAAAGTCAAACGGCGCCTAGTCATAGTGGCGTACCGATCCGTTTTTGCGATAGCCACTAATCCGAATCCACCTCCTTACTTACTATCGTGATGTCAACTGTCAGCAGAATGCTAGAGATCGTTCATAACACAACTCCCATCCGAAACAGTTCGAACATGGAACACTTACCACGGATGGTGTTTATCAAATGCGTTGGTCCACCATCCAATTGTTTGCCTGTGTGTCTGCCCATCCATCCACCAGTCTCTCTGTCCACCCACCCATCCATCAGTTTCTCTGTCCTCCCACCCATCCACCAGTCTCTCTGTCCACCCACCCATCCATCAGTTTCTCTGTCCTCCCACCCATCCACCAGTCTCTCCAGAAGGCCGTCGGGAACGTGGAACATTCTGGAGCAGACGCAACCGTAGACACAGACATGCAGGCAGAGAGACAGATAGACAGGCAGACGGACAGACAGAAAAACAGACGGACTGACACACAGACAGACAGGCAGACTAATATACAGACCTGGATTGGCAGAAAGAGAAAAAAACACAAACATCCACAGACAGAGACAGACAGACTTACAGACGGGCGTAGGGACGGACAGACACAGTCACGTAGACTTACAACTACATATTGCATATGATCATTCATTCATTCATTCTCTGTCTCTGTCTGTGTCTGAGTCTCTGTCTCATGGAACCGAACTAAGACCTCATTTTCACTATCCTTTGCAAAATCCCTCTGACTTGACGCAGCGCTTGTGAATAAGTTGGTGCCCGGAACATGGCTATCGAGTGGCGCTTTAACAGTTTGGAGTTTACGATTACGATTACGCGTCTAATTTCTGTACCCATTAATTATACACTACTCAAGAGAGCCGACGACCTAGGTTTATGACGTCACACAATCAGCTTAGCGGCCTATATATAGAAGGCGATGGATCGATATACTATGTCGTTAAATTCTGGACCCATCCACTGTGCCGTTCGCAAGTTTCGAATCTTGTAAGTAAGTTTTCGTAAGTATTCGTTTATTATTACAAGTTTAGTTTGACACACCGCAAACGATTACAGTAAAAGCATAAGCATATTAAAACAAGGATACAAAAATATAAAGCTATATACAATTCAATCAATAGAGATCAATAATTACACAAGTTTAAACTAGACCTACAAAAGAGAATAATCACGGCAATAATGATGGAATAACATGTATAAATGCAGTAGGATTAAGCAAAAAAAAATATCAAATTACACTAATCAATCCACTAAAGTTTTAATGCTTTTATGCAAGACCCTGGAAATAAAATTTCTATTATCCTTAAGAGGCAATAAGAAAATAATCATGTTGCCTAGGTCTTAAGCTGTGAGAACGCTCAACAGTAGGAGGGTAAATAGGTCTAAGTATACATGGATTCAGTGGCGTCTACCAATGATGGGGTTTGGAGAACGATCTCCATCAAAATTCAAAAGTGGGGGGTTGACACATTTTGGCCGAAAGTGGGGGGGTTGCACTTTTTCATGTTATCTCTTTTATCTCGTGTGATAATATAGCCTAGATCAAGCCATTACCAGTCAACGCCTTCTTGTTCCACATGCATGGGATTGAAATTCTCTTATGTTTCCATTACAGTAGCCATATAGGTGCCAACTTTGCGAGGCCCGTTAATGCCCAGCATCACCAGAAATAGGCCATGTGAGGCCCACATATGCATTGGGCACCACGTACACCAGAAATCCGTCAGCAAGGAGCTCCTTTTCAGAGATTATTTTTCTATTGGCATTACTAATCTATAAAATAATATAACGTCCTTGTTATATTTAATATCAATTAACTTTTTGCCAGTGACTAGGCCTATATGTAGCCTACAGTAGAACGCAGTTTTCATCCTTGCGTCGGCTGAAGAATTCTGCCTATCTTATAAGGTCAACCATGTCCAAAAAAGCCCAAAAACGATTTACACACTTGTCTATATATACTATCACAAGGAAGAAACTGCTATAGCTTATCTCTTGAAAAAATCTGCAACGATTTGAAGCCTTCATCGGAAGAACCACTAGAGTCCATTTTTAACATTTTCAGATATTCACAAAACAAACTTTGAAAGTCTTCAAGTATTTTATTTATGAAAATATCGAAAAGAAATTTGGCATTCACACGGATGTGTTATGTCTCTATGACATGTAAAAATATATTGATTTTACAGGTAGGTGACGCCACATTGTAAAGGTTTAAATTTTGCTGCGCACTGCAATTTCTTATGTAAACTTAATTTTTTCGCCGTGCATAGACAGTATTCAATGAATAATTGCAAATTTTTTCAACAGTAATAAATTATTCATAATAGCTGCTGCTATTAAGCTAAAAGTAGTATTAAAATTAAAAGTAAAATTTTTCTCCCTTGTGTGTTTGCAGTTCCCGATTCATGCAAGAACCACTTAAGTCCAAGGACTCTAGTTGTTTTTACATGAACACTATATTTTCTTCCCATTGTAACTCTGGACTGACGTGAGTTTTCTGAAAAGCACACTTGTAAATACATGCCCTATAGCATTAAGTATCACAGGACACGCTTAACTCAAAAATGTCAAAAATGGACTTTAGTGGTTCTTCCGATGAAGGCTTCATTTAATATCCTGCAACAGCCTGCGTAAAAGGAAATTTGCAATGTTTTAAAAATACCAGAGAGTCTGAGAGAGAAGCCAATTAGTTGTAAATCACTGTAACATATAGACATTATAACTATAAAACAAAAGAATGAAAAATTGATACTGGAGAGAACCATGATATTTTCTAGCTTTGTAATAATTTTTATTGCACTTGAATTTTGGAAAGAAGCCATTTCAGTAATAATTTAAATTAGTTTCAACTTTCAAGTTATATCTTTTTGAACTTGTTCTGTTTTTCTCAGTGCTCTCTAGGCCTATATAGGCCTACTATATATACTACATGTATGATACTATCTACAGTCTTAAATTCGGCTTATGAAATAATTCAGACAAAATGGTACGTCTGATATTTTTGTGTGCGATATTTGACTTTGTTGACCTAATTAGCTGATGGGAAGTGATGGATATATTAAATTATATTTATCTTAGTCTCTCAGCGTTCTTACGGTAGGTTGCCAGATTTGAGATTCTACTGTCAAACAGTCAAAGGCGTAATTTCAATAATCATGTACTGATTGTACTCTGTCGTAACCAAATCCAACAAAGCGAAAATATAGAAAATCCCAAAAAGGTCTAAAAATTTTCGCGCTTACGCGCGGAAATTGCTTTATTCTCTTTTGGCACCTAGTCTTCTGGTAAGCTCGACCCCTATGACACTAGCAAACATTCAGTTAAGTCACCCATTAATTCACTAATCTTTATCTCTCTCAGAATACACCATAATGTGTAGGCCTACCGATATTTTAGGGTTAAATTTTTTGGGGGGGTTGATACTCCAAGTACAATTGGGGGGGTTAGACGCCACTGCATGGATTGAAGATCGGATGACAGACCGAAGCAGGTTTAAATCAGCATCATTAACTAATTCATCTACACCCCGAACATTAGGCGAAAGGTATCCCATTCTACACATAGGGGCCTACGGGCAAAAAAATCTCTTCATTCTGGCACAATCATCAGCAGTAGCAAAACCCCACCAAGCTGGTGCAGCATGTAGAAGTAGAGCCACAGTAGTCATAAAAGAAACCATGTGTAATGCACTATCAGAAACACCATGAAATCTTAACACTTTCAAAGCATAAAGAGAACTAGAACCAGTGGTGTAGTCCTAAAAATGAAGTGGGGGAACGCCTGGAAATTGAAGTAGAAACTGTAGCAAAAAGTGCAATCTTGCAAGAATTTTGCATAGTGTGAGCGCTGCTATTTTTGAAACTGTTGAATGTAAAAAAATAAAAAATAAATTAATAAATGTAATTATGTAAATTTATACATAGGAATTTGTTACTTAGTATAAAGCCAACACATATATAAATATATCTGCGAAACTGCGAAAGGCTCCAGTAAGTAAGCAGTTGAAACTGTGAGTCTTGAAGTCTTCTTTGTTCATTTATTTCAGCAGAAATGCTGCAAAATAGTGAGGGATCGCGTTCCCTCCCTGGATAAAAGTGCGGGAACGGCGTTCCCCCGCGTTCCCGCCCCACTACACTACTGACTAGAACATGATCTTAAACTCTAACTAACATGGTAGGAAGCACGTAAATCTTCAGTAAGGATAACCCCTAAGATTTTGAGAGAGGTAACTCTGAGGACAACACTAGGCGGAGAAGGTAGATAAAAAAAACACGTATACCAATAAGTAGCAGGGACGTATCTAGCGTTGGGCTTGGGGGGGCTTAAGCCCCCCCAAACGAAGTTGAAGTCCCCCCAAACAAGTCAAGCCGTTGTATGCTTACGGCTAAAATTCGTATGAACACTGTATAAATATTGCCATGTTCAAGGCTTAAGCCCCCCCAAACGAAAAAGGCTAGTTACGTGCCTGATAAGTAGCTCTAGCTATTGTGATAGTTAAGAGTAGGCTACATTAGGCCTTTAATGAGATGTAATAGATCTGATAGATCTATGAAAATTGATTTTTTTTATCGAACGATTAACTATAATTAATTAATTCACTGTTGATTTAAAAGCTCACCAAGAAGGCCTATAGGCCCTTATGTCACCGACTTCACTGACAATGTCTGACATCATCGTAATTGCGACGTGTGGATAAACTTGGAGTTTAGGTCCTATTATATGCTTAGGAATAGACCTACAATACAACTTAAATTTGTAATGCACCTTAATAAAACAGAGTCTAACTCAAAGGATATGTTACACTGCTGTAGTTAACCCATTAATGCCCAACTTTTCTTTTTGGATCTCAAACATAATTTAAGGTAAAACCCCATGCCAGAACACGAAAAATAGCTTCAGTTTTGAATGGGTTGCTGCAGTTTTGTCCTAGTATGGTTTTGAAATCATGTTCCACTTGTGGAACATTGGGCACATGCAATACCCATTATTGTTATATGCAACTTCAACATCGCATTGATAAAAAAAAATTTATGATCACAACAGAGTATATAATAGATGTTCAATAATACTGTTAACTACACTGTTTTCATAGCTATGTCATGACTGTAACAAGCTATAGGTCTAGTTGCTATGGAAAATCATGAAGCAAGTGTCATGCAAATTGATGTGACATTTACCGCAGCCACGCTTCGTGTTCTTCTGGCAAACTCTGCAGCGGTTCTGGCTGCTGCTGACCGGGTAATGTCCAGTTGATGTGCGAACTTCATCCGGCACAACTCTACGCATGACATGCTGTGACACCATTGATGGTCTGGTTGTTTTGAGTAATTCTGGCGATCTGTCGAGTGAAGTTGAGTAAGTCCAACTTCTCAGCTTTGATTAGCCGATGGATGCACCAAGCATTGGCGACTGACGATGACAACAGGAAGCTGAATACCGACCACCACCACTTCTTCAATCTAATAGTAATACGATAGTTAGATATGTTCCTGTCCATCAAGTCAGTGCCCCCCATAAAGCGGTTGTACTGGTCCACTGCATCCGGAACTGTAACAGTCAAACGCTTCTTCTCCTTTGCCGACCACCGTGTGGCACTTCGGAGTGGTTCAATGCCGTGGCAGTTACTGATGACACTCACAACGGCATTGTCATGCCACTTGGCTACGATAAAATTGTTTGCTGCATCCTGGCGAAAATCAAATTCCCCGCGTTTCTTCTTGGCCAACTCTTTGGTTGCCATCACAGGACATTTCTGGGTCCGGTTCTCCCGAATTGTGCCAGTGTAGCCGATAGATGATTGAGTGAGGTGGTCGACTAAATTCAGCGATGAGAAGAAATTATCTGCATAGATATGGTAATGTAGATCCTGAGGCAGCTTTGAAACCAGATCAAGTATGACAGATCCACCAAGCCCAAGCTGGAAAATTTTAATCCCTGAACATGCACCCTGGTATGGCTCGAGTTCACAGCAGTATCCATCAGTTGATGCATTCAGACTCCACATTTTGAAGCCAAATCGGATTGGCTTACCGTGGATATGCTGCTTACACCCATGGTGTCCGTAATAAGGTATCATGCTCTCATCCACACTAAGTTGTTGTGAGACTCGCCAATGTTGCAAATAGTACAGCAACTGTGCTACATATCCATTTCGATACTTTATATTTGCTCACTTCAAAATATATATTTAGCTGCAAGTCAGCATGGACTGGTACGTTAGCAGGCAGGCTATACTGTAACTCTCTTTACAGCCAAGGTATTGCTAGTGCCCAATGTTCCACAAGTGGAACATGTCAGACATGCGGTGCTTATATAAAACCAGTGATTGTAAATCATTATATGCTGAACGGAGAGTGTTCATAAAACAGGAATCATCAAATTACAACAAATCTAACAGTTGTGGATAGCTTACCTCTTTTTTCCGGCGATTGAAACAAATGACATTTTATAATTGAACGTTTACATACTTACAAAATTTGAAAAAAACACTTATTTATCGCTCAACTTGGTAAACCATAGATGAAACTATAAACACCAACATAGACCAATAATATAATGTAGCATACAACAGCAAAAAACAAAGTACAGGTTGTTGCCACCACTTTTAGTGGAATGTTCCACTTGTGGAACATTAGGCACTAATGGGTTAATAGTAGTAGTCAAGAAGCGTCAAATGAAGATGTAACTCTCTATCAGAAGTCTATATTGCGCAAAACTATTTTTTTTACTCGAAGTGATTAACCCCGGTTATTATCTCGACAGGTTGTTAAAAGCGGGTTGAATTTGCACTGGAAGAAGAAGAAGAGATCGCAGGACGACATAATCCCCCTATTATAGTTTCATGTCAAATATGATTCGCTAAATCTGAAAAAAATTTGCTGAGGAACAAGGAACCATAACAATACAGCTTTATGGAACGACAAGTGAGATAATGGAATGTGAAAGTGTTACATTTAACCTCGATTAATTAAATAGTCTGGATATGCCTGTGAAGTAGATATAGCTTGTTGCATACTCAGAAACGAATCGTCGCTGTGGTAATGCCATGGCCACAGCCAATTCAGCCCTCACGGAGTCCCAATCGGACCAGCAGGACTCGTCAACCAAGAAAGTAATAAGTAACCAGTAACCTTGGAACCTTTGAGACGTAGTGAACAGTTGCGCCTTAAGCCTCAGCCATGCTATAAGGAAAAAGAGTTGCGACAATTAACTTAACTGGGTTTGAAATCTGAGATAGCAGAAGGATGGATTCATGACCCTCAAACTGGCACCAGCACGAAATTCCTCTGACATTGGCGACTGCTGAGAATCGCTCGTTCAATGCAGCTAGTGTTCCCCCAATTCAGAAGCAGGTTACAATGTATTCGCTAGATGGCAGGCTTTACTTACAGAAAATCCAGGTTGCTTGCCATTGTACTGTTACGCTTCAATCTCTCGCCATTTTGTGCTGATCACACTATAGTCCAGATTATGGGAAACGTGACGTTTATTACAAAACCTGGTTAGATTCCGAACTCTATGTATAGAATCTAGTGAGCAAACACATTTAATTAATGACAGTTCGTCTGATATCATGGTTTGAGTTTAATGTTTTATTCGTCGTACGGCGTAGACAATAATTGCTGGAAGGTCGTTCCGACGAACATTAGACCACTAGATGTCGATGGGCGCAGTTTCGTCATGCATCGTTTTTACATTTCGCTCGTCAACATGTGTAAAGAAGTTATGTAAAGTCGGGCAATTATAGCCAGACGGACAAGTAAAAAATCGTGCAAAAGTGGAAGAGAAATTGATTTTGGGGGGTCAGTACGCCTAACATGTTGTAGAAGAGATCTAGAGGTCAAGCCACGCCATAAAATTAAAATTTGAAGTAATAGGCCTATTAATCCATTTTGTACGGTGAGCGATAATAGCCAGTGGAGTGATTTAAGGATCAGGCTGAACCAGGTTGACATAAAATAATAGATTGCAATAGATAACTATTCCACTTGATGCCTGAAGAAGGTTTTCTTTTTGATCTTTTTCAGCATAGAGTCTGAGAGAATATATAGCCTTCAGCTGTCAAGTTTGACAGAAGAGTTCTCCAGACAATTTGTGGATTTTACATTAAATGAGAGTGAATTTGCATTGCTGACTATGCTTTTCACAGTTGACATTGACAATAGCTCATATATTGAACTTCAGGTGCAGAGTTAGCCGGCCCACAACGTGACATTGTTCTCAAAGAACAGCTCAAAGGATCCTGTGCTATATCAATAACATTCTTTTCTTCGCTCAGAAAAGAAAAAATTCTCAAATCTACAAACTAAATATATTAGCGTTATTGGTATCCACTTACATCTGTCAACAAAGATTTTCAACTATGAGATGATAAACAAATCCAAGTCTCAGTTAAGTGATCTAAACTTGAAGTCAAATGTGAATTGCAACCAGCACAATCACTCCGGATTATGGGAAACTTCTTAAGTGCATGCATGTTCACAGTCGCATACATCTCATTAGTAACAGACAAAGCATATGTAATATATTATAAATAAGGAAACTTCTTTTCATGCTAGTCATTATTAAAAGTAAAAAAAATTTTATCCGGACTTCCGAATTTTTTTGGCGTTTCATGTGGCCCCATAAGCAAAAAAGTTTGCCCACCTCTGTCTTAACAGATAATATGATAGCCTATAAACATATTTATCTTGGTTTAGCTATGCTACTTTGGAAACTACAAGGAGGATGTGATTTTAAATTGGCTTCATTTAGTTAACTTTTTATCGAGTGGTCCACACTTAAGTCCAGGTGTTAGACTAGTCTGTTTTGAGACAATGCGCATTAAAGGTTTAAGCAAGACAAATTCTTAACAGAAAATTAGTCAAAGAAGTTCTGGCCTTCTCGTTATTACTAATTAGTGACTGAACTAGGAATGCGGAACATCCATTCTACGGTAATGAGCAGCAATGAAATTATGTTCTACATTCTGAAACACGGTAAATATTGAAGTGTTACTGTTCTTTGTTTTTAGCAAGTATATGAGATGACTAGAACATTCTGTTAGAGCTTCAAAATGCAGTTGTGAGAGGAGATCTACATCTCATTTATCTTCATCAAGAACATTACAGTGGATTTATCGGTCTACAACTTTCATGAATGTCAGCTATTTCATCTTGTATAAAGTTGTGCTATTATACAAAGGTTAGATTGTTTCAGAATTTCGTCATAAATTTTTGTCGGTGTGACTAATTCTTACCTTACTCAAAAAATAACTACTACTGGCAATGAAACATGAAACCATTTCTGTGAGCATCTGAAACGCAAAGTTAAATGAAGTTGCAATATATGTGAGAAACTGCACACTACTGGAGTTGGAAAAGCTATAACAACAACAAATGCAGAAACTGTTTACAAATTCAATTACTTTGAAGTGTGATCCAAAACTCATGCTTTTCAAATGTCATACAAAATCCAGCTTTGTTTAGAATCTGTTGATTGGAGAAAGCACATACGAATCATATTAAACACAAAGATTTCAAGTATTTCAGAAACTGTATGATCAAGGTGATTATCTCAATAATCTCAGAGCTCATCAAAGAACCAATACTGGAGAAAAACAGTGAAATTAGCAACTTAGTGATTAGTCTGATGGCGAATACGAAAACCCATACAGGGGAAAAAGAATATAGATGCCAGAAATGTCAGAAAACATTTGCTCAAGGTAGGTATCTGAACACTCACATGAGAATACATACTGGAGAGAAACCATACAGGTGCCAGATATGTCATAAGTCATTTGCTCAGGGTGGTACTCTCAAAAGGCACATGAGAATACATACTGGAGAGAAACCATACAGGTGCCAGTTATGTCAAAAATCATTTAATGATACTGGTAGTCTAAAATCGCACATGAGAACTCATACGGGTGAAAAACAATACAGGTGCCAGTTATGTCAGAAATTATTTGCTTGTCATAGTCATCTGAAGACACACATGAGAACCCATACTGGTGAAAAGCCATACAGGTGCCAGCTTTGTCAGAAATCATTTACTGACGGTAGTACTCTGAAAGCGCACTTGAGAACCCATACTGGTGAAAAACCATACAGGTGCCAGCTATGTGAGAAAACATTTGGTCAAAATAGTCATCTGAAAAAGCACATTAGAATCCATACTGGTGAAAAACCATACAGGTGCAAGTTATGTCGGAAAACATTTGCTCAAAATAGTCATCTGAAAAGGCACATGAGAACCCATACTGGAGAAAAACCACACATGTGCAAGTTATGTCAGACGTTATTTACTGACGGTAGTTCTCTGAAAACGCACTTGAGAAACCATACTGGTGAAAAACCGTACAGGTGTCAGTTATGTCAGACGTTATTTACTGACGGTAGGTCTCTGAAAACGCACTTGAGAACTCATACGGGTGAAAAACCATATCTTTGCCAGCTATGTCAGAAATCATATGCTGCTCAGAGTCATCTGAAAACCCACATGAGAACCCACACTGGTGAAAAACCATACAGGTGCGAGCTATGTCAGAAATCATTTGCTAAACACCATCTTTTAAAAATGCACTTAAGAAACCATACTGGCGAAAAGCCAAACAGGTGCGAGCTATGTCAGAAATCACTTACTTACGGCAGTACTCTGAAAACGCACATGAGAACCCATACTGGTGTAAAACCATTCAGGTGCCAGCTATGTCAGAAATCATTTACTGATGGTAGCACTCTGAAAAATCACTTGAGAACCCACACTGGTGAAAGACCGTACAGGTGCCAGTTATGTCAGAAATCATTCAGTCAAGGCAGTACTCTGAAAAAGCACATGAAAATCCACGTGAGGTTTAAACTCCATTCAGGAACACAGCCACAGGATCTTAGATTGGAAAGTGAAGTAACTGCTAACCTACCTGGTCGCTTCGTCACATTTAGTAGTAAAGGCGTTATTGATAAACCAAATGAACGTTCCTCAAAGAACATCCATCCGGATTCTAGTGGAATTTCAAGTCCTTTACCGAAAATTAGAGATGGAGAATTTCTGTATAATAACAAATTCAAATCTCCTCTGGATGGAAAAGCGTCTTCGTCAAAATCTTTTGGATGTGGTTTATGTGACGAATTGCTTGAAATAGAGAGAGAATTTCTAGAGCATTGTTCTAGCCATCAATTTTCACCACCTGACGACTTAATTGCTGATCGTTTGGATGTTAAATTTTGATGTTATGTATGAGATAAAAAAAAAAACATAATATAGAAGTGCATGATACATACTTGAATAGTTGTTTTGTACCACTTTCATATCAGAAAACTTAGACAGTGGACATTCTGATGTAGAGAATCCAGAAGTTTCTCTTTATAGGCACCATGCATCTAATCTGTTGTCTCCTTCTCACAAACATTTTAAGACTTTTGATTTGCTGTATTTCATGAAAATGAACAATTTTATGCTAATGCTGCTAAAATGCAGTCAAGTCTTCTGTTCTGAGTTCCAGTATTTGACAACCCTATTGTAAAATATTAAATTTAACTATATATTTACTTCTGTTGGACTCGACATTTTACAGAGTGATGAACTGTGCACCATTTTACGAGACTACTTCACACTATTGGTGCTATGTCTATTGTTGTTGGATTCATAATATATTAAATAATAGCCTATTAGCTTACACTACTTCGATTAAATTTGGATGTTATGTATGGTCATTAAGAAGATGAACGTGTTTTAAGGTTGTCATGCATCAAGAATATTTAGTATGTTGTGTTTGGTTTTTAAACACTTCATTATATTCTTATCCTCTAAATGAATAAACTGTGTGACGTAAATTGCACGTACTTATATTTTTTTGAATGGAATATGTTTGTTTAGTTCACTGAAATTGTATAGGCCTACTTCATATTGATCTTTTTTTTATCTATTTTTAACTGGATTATATTCTTGTACGAAACTAAAGTAAGCATCTTACTGTAGTGTAGATTAAGAGTAAATCTTTAATGTATGATACGAATGTAAGCTATTTTGCTGTAAAGTGAAAACTTTAATTGCTAATGACTCATGTAGCGCACATTCATATGGTTACCTAATCAACAGCGCATTGGGTTTAAGATCCTGATGGTAATAATTCTCTAGCAGCATATATAAGGTACTTTGCTTCTCAGTCTCTTCTATCCCTGGTTTCTTCTCTTAGTTCAAGCACTTAACGTTGAAAAGCATTGTTATTATACATTTATAAGTGCTACAAGAATAATTTACTATAAAATTTGTAGAGGAACTAGCCGAAGATAATCTTATATTGTGTTAATGAATAGTTTTTCAGAAAGACAATGAAAATAAAAGCTAAAGCACCATTCATGTTTATAGGTCTATTCGTGGTCCAGTATTATGTCCTAACCAATATCGAATACAATGGAATTGTATTTGATATTGTCCTCCTTCCAAAGTTCAGAAATGCATACAACAGAATATCGATGGCGCTGAGCAGTTGTGAGAGAAGAACTTGCTTATCGTTCCTACACAGTAACTGGCGCTGGCGAGGCTCGAATCCTTACCCTGCGGGTTGCAGGCCGAGCGCCCTAACAAATCGACCACCGCCTGTCACACCGACCAGACAGGACAGCTGCACTGTTAGAGCTCTGTTAATAAGTTGATCACAGGTCAAATATTATGTCAACATTTTCAACAGTTTGAATATTTAAAGAAACCGAATATATGAATAAACATAGGCCTATTTCATAATTATTTGGTAATCCTACAGTTTAGGTGCTTTAATTATTTCTCATTGGAATCATGTGCATTCTTTGGTCATTAGTTTGGCTTCATGTTTGTTCTATATTTTCATTGCTCATCCAACTTCTACTTTCAGTTACATTTTCATCGCAAATCAAGCTTCTAGTTTGAGCTCTATTTTCATCGAGAATCCAGCCTGCAGTTTCAGTTTTACTATGAAACGTTTTCATCGCTCATCCATAGAAATGATATTAACGCTAAAACAATATTGGCCTTTTTCATCGCAATTCCAACTTCTAGTTTAAGTTCATTATGTAATAATGTTCATCGATCATCCAGCTTCTAGTTCCAGTTATATTTTCGTCACTCATCACAAATGCTGAATCAGTTTCCACCATAAAAGTGTAGGGACCTACGCATAATTAAAGCACCTAAATGGGAGGATTACCAATTATTTTATTTAAAAAAACATTAGTTAATTAGTGTTTTGACAGTCCCTTAATAAATTCTAAGCTAATCATAGGGCGGCCATTGGTGGGATACGGAAATTTCGCCCCCGGAAGATTCGCCCCCGACATTTCGCCCCTGGGAAGATTCGCTCCCGCATCATAGATCCCGCTTCTAGTCTAAGTTATATTTTCATCGCTAATCCAGCTGATAGCCTTAGTAACATTTTCATCATAGATCCCGCTTCGAGCTTTAGTTACATTTTCATCATAGATCCCGCTTCTAGTCTTCCGGGGGCGAAACTTCCGGGGGGGGCGAAATGTCGGGGGCGAATCTTCCGGGGGCGAATCTTCCGGGGGCGAAAAGTCAAAAGTCAAGCGAAAAGTAGAACCGCCATTGGTAGGCCTATGAAATAGCGATTTCATTTTTGGGTGTGGGCCAACCCTCTTCCTCGCCGTCTCATCTTCCAAATGACAACGTATTTTCAATGCGCGTCATAATAGCTGAGTGTGCCAGAGGGCGCAGGTGCACCAGAAATCTCGACACAAATTATTGCCTTTGCTGGGAATTGAATCCCGACCCTTGCGACAGACAGTGTAGCACGCTATAGCTTGGACTACTCTTTGGAAAACTTTCTCTGAGCTGACGCAGCTCTCGTAAATAGACTGGTGCTCTGCGTTTGGCCTTCGAGTGGAGATTTACAAGTTTGGAGATTACGACTAGAGAGTGACGCGGGGAGAGAATCTCGTCCCCATCCCCGCCCCGCAACAAGCAAGTCCTCCCCATCCCCGCCCCATCCCCGCATGCTTTGTCCCCATCCCCGCCCCATCCCCACAGGTTTTCCCCATACCGTCCCCATCCCCTCCCCATCCCCGCAGAAACCATATCACATTCCCCGCAAAAAATGTTCACTAGTTAAAATTTAGAAAAACAATTATTAGCTTACAAAATTATGTAGTTATTATGTACTGCTGATTGAATTAATAAAACACACATATAAAAGCAGATTATCTTATCTAAAGTTTGCATTAACCAAGTCTTACTATTTCTGACTAGTTAACAGCTTCAGGAAATACAAAAATCTCATGGTTAGAAGCAATAAAATTACATTTGTGTAGGCCCTATTTGCATGCTTTCACTTTTTTCAGTTGTTGTTTTGGAAATGGGTTTAATTTAATTAGCACCATTTAGGCTATTTAGTGCTGTGTCATATTCGTTTCGAGCAAGATTTTAATCCTGAATTTTAGGGAGTATCATACCATTAGATTAAACTGGCTTCATGTTAGGCTTTGGGGTCTTTGCAGTCTTGACTTCTTGGAGCTAAGGTTATATTAGTAACACGCAATGTTACTTTACAAATATACTAATAATATTCCAAAGTTCTAGTCCGTGAAATTATTATTCTTAACGTATATCCCAGGGGCACATGTCCATTGTCCACTATAGTATTTTTGTAAAGCATACTTCTCAACAGAAGATACCGTCTTTTGAAGAGAAGTCATCAGGTCGACCTTTGGGTTCGAGCCTCGAAGCCTAAGCGCCGCATAAATTGCCATGTGATTTCAGCAAATTACGAAACGGCTAAATATCACTTTTACTTGAACTGCAATTACTTTCGAAACAAATTCGGTCGCTTTTTTGTTTCAACGGTTTATTTATATCGCACTTTTCCGATGTCGTTTAAAATGTTCAACACGAGCCGGAAACAGGAAGTAGAAAATAGAAAAAGTATAAGCCATCGATATGTATATTTAGATCTAATAGATATGTATATTTAGATCTAATAGATATGTATATTTAGACCGAAGCATAGATATGATGGTGTAAGCCTGTTGCGTTGAAAAGTGAATGGGAACTGAAACTGGAATTTTAAATTACTTTATGAACACTTTATTACGCCCGAAGGCAGGAAGAACAAGTCAAATTCTATAAAACATGTTACCATTACCGCGGTTTTACCGCCGGCTCATTCTCCATTACCGCGGTATTACCTCTGCAGTAAACCCCATTACCGCGGTAAGCCGACATTTCTGTCCCCATTACCGCGATATTTACCGCGGTTACCGCGGTTTTACCGCGGGGAAATTCCCCGTGTCACTCTCTAATTACGACTACGATTGGCGACTGCTGTGAGGCGCTCATTCATATCAATGCTAGAGATCCAACCTCGTCAGAAGCAGGTTACGATGTATTCGCTAGATGACAGGCTATTCTTTCAAAGATTCTAGGTTACTTGTGATAGTAATAAAACGCTTTAATCTCTCGGCATTTTGTGCTGATGAAACTACGGACCAGATTATGGGGAAACTCGACTTTTAATGCGAAACCTGTGTATAGAATCTGGTGTACAAACACATTTCATTAATGACAGTTAGGTCAATGAGAGAATTGCTGTTATCATGGTTTGAGTTTAATGTTTTATTCCTCGTTCGGCGTAGACAATAATTATTATTGCTGGGAGGTCATTCCGACGAACATTAGACCACTAGATGTCGTCAGACGCAGTTTCTTCATTCGTCGTTTTTTTACAATTCTTTGATCAACATGTGTAAAGAAGTTATGTAGAGTCGGGCAATTAAGCAATCTTACGCTTTACTATTACTTATAAACTTACATAATAGTATGTAGGCTACATGTAGATCTTTGATACTTGTTCCATGGATATCGTCTAGAACAGAGTTTTTCAAACTGTGGTCCGCGGACCCCTGGGGTCCGCGAAGGATATGGCGGGGGTCCGCGAGAGCGTTCTGAAAATAATGTGATGCTTAACATTGCATCGTTTTAGCATTAACAGCCTGTGTTTTCAAATTCATACGCTACTTATAGTATGCCTGTAACTGACGCTGGTAAAACTAGCGGCATCAGCACGAAAACACGGAAAACACGAACTTGTATTTCCGCAAATGTATACTTAAAGCAAAAATAAAATTTTTAAAATAAGTCACTAGTGTATATCTAACTAAAATGAATAAAAGCAAATCTGAAGTTTCCCCAAAAATCGTTTTAACTGGTCGTTTAATAGCAAAAAAGGCTAGTCGGAAAATATATACACGTCGGCACGAGTTGCGGAAAATGAAAAAACAGAGGCCTACACAAGTATTGTCATTGTCACACTAGCATAACTCTCTGCCTCTATCTACCTCTGTCTATATGTCTGTCTGCCTCTCTGTCTGTCTGGTTGTCCGTCTCTATGTCCATGGCTCCCTCAATCACAAGCAAAGACGCCAAGTCAGAATATATATAAATGTCGGTACGAGTTGCGAAAAATAAAAAAACAGGCTTACACAAGTATTCTCATTGTCACACTTGCATAACTCTCTGCCTCTATCTACCTCTGTCTGTCTGCCTCTCTGTCTGTCTGGCTGTTCGTCTACATGTCCATGGCTCCCTCAATCACAAGCAAAGAAGCCAAGTCGGAAAATATATACACCTCGGCACGAGTTGCGGAAACTGAAAAACCTTATGCTAACACAAGTATTGTCATTGTCACACTAGCCAAACTCTCTGCCTCTATGTACCTCTGTCTATATGTCTGTCTGCCTCTCTGTCTGTCAGGTTGTCCGTCTCTATGTCCATGGCTCCCGCGATCACAAACAAAGAAGCCAAGTCGGAAAATATATACACCTCGGCACGAGTTGCGGAAACTGAAAAACCTTATGCTAACACAAGTATTGTCATTGTCACACTAGCCAAACTCTCTGCCTCTATCTACCTCTGTCTGTCTGCCTCTCTGTCTGTCTGGCTGTTCGTCTACATGTCCATGGCTCCATCAATCACAAGCAAAGAAGCCAAGTCGGAAAATATATACATGTCGGGACGAGTTGCGGAAATGAAAAAACAGAGGCTTACACAAGTATTCTCATTGTCACACTAGCATAACTCTCTGCCTCTATCTACCTCTGTCTGTCTGCCTCTCTGTCTGTCTGGCTATTCGTCTACATGTCCATGGCTCCCTCAACCACAAGCAAAGAAGCCAATACGGAAAATATATACATGTCGGGACGAGTTGCGGAAATGAAAAAACAGAGGCTTACACAAGTATTCTCATTGTCACACTAGCATAACTCTCTGCCTCTATCTACCTCTGTCTATATGTCTGTCTGCTTGTCTGGCTGTTCGTCTACATGTCCATGGCTCCCTCAATCACAAGCAAAGAAGCCAAGTCGGAAAATATATACACCTCGGCACGAGTTGCGGAAACTGATAAACCTTATGCTAACACAAGTAATGTCATTGTCACACTAGCATAACTCTCTGCCTCTATCTTCCTCTGTCCATGTGTCTGTCTGCCTCTCTGTCTCTCTGGCTGTCCGTCTCTATGTCCATGGCTCCCTCAATCACAAGCAAAGAAGCCAAGTCGGAAAATATATGCATGTCGGGACGAGTTGCAGAAAATGAAAAAAACAGAGGCCTACACAAGTATTGTCATTGTCACACCAGCATAACTCTCTGCCTCTATCTACCTCTGTCTATATGTCTGTCTGCTTGTCTGGCTGTTCGTCTACATGTCCATGGCTCCCTCAATCACAAGCAAAGAAGCCAAGTCGGAAAATATATACACCTCGGCACGAGTTGCGGAAACTGATAAACCTATGCTAACACAAGTAATGTCATTGTCACACTAGCATAACTCTCTGCCTCTATCTTCCTCTGTCCATGTGTCTGTCTGCCTCTCTGTCTGTCTGGTTGTCCGTCTCTATGTCCATGGCTCCCGCAATCACAAGCAAAGAAGCCAAGTCGGAAAATATATACACCTCGGCACGAGTTGCGGAAATTGAAAAACCTGATGCTAACACAAGTATTCTCATTGTCACACTAGCCAAACTCTCTGCCTCTATCTACCTCTGCCTATATGTCTGTCTGCCTCTCTGTCTGTCTGGCTGTCCGTCTCTATGTCCATGGCTCCCGCAATCACAAGCAAAGAAGCCAAGTCGAAAAATATATACACCTCGGCACGAGTTGCGGAAACTGAAAAACCTTATGCTAACACAAGTATTCTCATTGTCACACTAGCCAAACTCTCTGCCTCTATCTACCTCTGTCTATATGTCTGTCTGCCTGTCTGGCTGTTCGTCTACATGTCCATGGCTCCCTCAATCGTGCACAAGCAAAGAAGCCAAGTCGGAAAATATATACATGTCCAGACGAGTTGCGGAAAATGAAAAAACAGAGGCTTACACAAGTATTCTCATTGTCACACTAGCATAACTCTCTGCCTCTATCTACCTCTGTCTTTCTGCCTCTCTGTCTGTCTGGCTGTCCGTCTCTATGTCCATGGCTCCCGCAATCACAAGCAAAGAAGCCAAGTCGGAAAATATATACACCTCGGCACGAGTTGCGGAAACTGAAAAACCTTATGCTAACACAAGTATTGTCATTGTCACACTAGCCAAACTCTCTGCCTCTACGTACCTCTGTCTATATGTCTGTCTGCCTCTCTGTCTGTCTGGTTGTCCGTCTCTATGTCCATGGCTCCCGCAATCACAAGCAAAGAAGCCAAGTCGAAAAATATATACACCTCGGCACGAGTTGCGGAAACTGAAAAACCTTATGCTAACACAAGTATTCTCATTGTCACACTAGCCAAACTCTCTGCCTCTATCTACCTCTCTGCCTCTATCTACCTATATGTCTGTCTGCCTGTCTGGCTGTTCGTCTACATGTCCATGGCTCCCTCAATCGTGCACAAGCAAAGAAGCCAAGTCGGAAAATATATACATGTCGGGACGAGTTGCGGAAAATGAAAAACCAGAGGCTGATGCTTACCAATGTATTGTCATTGTCAGACCAGCATAACTTTCTGCCTCTATCCACATCTGTCTGTATGTCTGTCTGCCTGTCTGCCTGTCTACATGGCTGTTCATCTGTCTGTCCGTCCGTCTTTTTGTCGACCTCTCTGTCTGTCTGGCTGTCCGTCTCTCACTCACACTGCGTATATTTTTTGACCATTAAATGTGTTATTATATCATCATGTATGCCAGCTTCACCAACTCCGGAAAACGAAGGATACCCGGTACGTCTATAGATCCGTATTGCAGGAATGCCGGACATTTACCCCCTGGACATATCCCCCACGACCTATCCCCGGGACAGTTCCTCCAACACTCCCCCCCCCCAAATCTCAGTAGGTCATTTTCCCTCCGGACAAATCCACCCTGTGGATTTATGTACGTATGTATTTCTCTATGTATGTATGTATGAATGTATGCAGCATGTATGTATGTATGTATTGACTGTATGTTTGTATGTATTTATGTATATATGCATGCTTGTATGAATGTATGTATGTATGTACGTATGTATGCTCGTTTTGATCATTAAAGCAGAATGCTATTTGTACGTTGAATAGAGGGGGAAATGTCCTGGTAGAGGGGGGAAAGTGTCCGGATGATTATGTCCGGGGGTTATGTCCGGTGAACGGACATTTACCCCCTGGACATATTCCCCCGGACATATTCCTCCCGGACACTTTCCCCTCCCTACTAGGACATTTCCTCCTTAATACAACATACAAAACGCTTTCTGTTTTAATGATAAAAACATACATGCATACATGTATGTAGTATGTATGTATGTATGTACTTACATACATGAATACATACATACATACATGCACACGTGCATACATTATGTATGATACATACATACAGACATACATAGTACATGCATACATACATACATACATGCATACATACATACACGCATACATGCATGCATACATACATACTTACATACAGACATACATACGTACATACATTCATGCGTACATACATACTACATGCATAATACATACATACACACATACATGCATACATACATGCATACATGCATACATACATACACGCATACATGCATGCATGCATACATACATACATACATACATACGTACATACATTCATACGTACATACATACATACGTACAAGCATACTACATGCATAATGCATACATACACACATACATGCATACATACATGCATATATGTATGCATTCATACATATATACTTATTTATTTATTCCGGATATTTATATAGCGCCTCTCGAAGTCAACTACTACTCAGAGGCGCTCCCGACTACAGCATTTGATACTGTGCCGTAATTTTCACGCCGAAGCGCCACGAGCAATTGCGAGTGAAGGACTTGCCCAAGGTCCGTACGCAGCGGCTAGAGTGGGATTCGAACCTGCAACCCTCCGGTCACAAGGCGCCGAACTTACCACTGAGCCACCACGCCCCATACATGCATACATACATACAGACTGACATACATACAAACATGCATACTACATGCATAATAATACATACATACATTCATAGATGCATACATGCATGCATACATACATACATACATGCAGACATACATACATATTAGGGTGGTTCTGAAATCTGAAATTTTTAAATGTGATTATTTCCGCTTATTATCTTGTTCTAGTACATACAAAAATAAATCTGGCAAAATATGAGCTGATTTGAGCAATATTTAGAGGTAGCTCAATGAAGTTGAAGTTGTCAAAGCTTGTCTAACATAGCCTCATTACTGTGCATCCAAAAGATAGAGTTTCAGTTTTACGATTACAGTAACGAATATTATTATTGGATCAAAGTAAAGACAAATGTTAACAGGAAAACTGAACCTCAGCAACAAAAGAAATGAAACAGAATTTGTTGATGCCTTAGATAATTTATTTCACATTGCTCACTTGGATGCCTTAAACATAATCGAAATCTAAGAGGATAAAGAGTGTCTGCTTCCTCAAAGAGAAAGAGGTCGATGTTGTTGTATGGGACCATGCAGTTGATATGGTACTTACTTCAAAAGAAATGCGGGCATCTAAAAGACAAAAATCAAGCATGGAGAGAAAGCAGAAAGAAGATCAATATTTGGAAGCCATGAATGAGAAAATTATTCTTGAAACCTCTAATAGTGATGATTCAACTGAAAAATGCGAAGATGGTGCCAGTCAAAATGTAAATTTAGTGAAAAGGAAAACTCCTTTAAAAAAGCGACTAACAACAAATATTGTGACACCAAGTCTGGCAGCAGCTTTGGACAGAACAAAGTTAAGTGATAGGAAGGCAACATACGTGTTAGCAGCTGCAGCTATATAGTCTAGGCCACAATCTAGACGAGTTGAAAATCAGCCGTTCTTCAGTACATAGAGAACGAGAACAACATCGAGAAGAAACTGTTAAGAAATTAAAGATATATTTAAAACAACTACATCATCTACACTGGTTGTGCACTTGGATGATAACTCCTTCCGGATCTGACAGGCAAACATTTGGTTGACCGTCTTAGTACCTGTCATTTTATCTGATGTTGGGGAAAGCCAACTTCTTGAAGTTACCAAGCTACATTCTGGCACAGGAGAAGCACAGGCAGCCGCTGTTGCCACATTGTTGCTGGAATGATTTATGCTTACTGAAAACTCTGGTTAGCTATCAAAAAGAAAATCCTGCTCTCTCCAAAGTAGCCAGCAATAAATGTGCAGGTCATCTGTGGTACCTTAGTGAGGAGCTCGTGGCTTTGGCATTTTTTTTATTTGGCATTGACAGCCAATTCCAAACGAGCAATGGTGAAACCTTTACATGAGCGACCAGGCCAAGATGATCCTGCTAAGAGAATACAGGTAGATGTTCAGAAATCTGTGGTCATGAACATAGAATGAACATACAATGACCTCCATGCTATTTTTTGACCGGCTAAGAATCTCTAGTGATTTCCTGAAAAGCGATCCTGAAACATGGGAACTTAGAGATGATTATAAAGTTAAGAAATTATTCATCATCTGGAAGTTGTAAATGACAATGGTGAAAGACTGAAGAGTACCAGTGCTTTTTTTCAGCCGGAACGCGCCTGAACGGCGTTCCGGCACCTTTTTTAGGTAATAAAAAATTATTTATTTATCTTAATAATAAAAACAATAGTTTAGTCATTTTAATCTAATTTCAGTGTTTTAAACTGTTTTCAGTGTTTACTGAGACCCCTCCCAACCCCAAATCCCGTTTTCCTCGGGATTTTAGCCGGCCCATAATTATTCCGTTTCGGAACCTATTGTTCCGTTCCGGAACCTTTTTTTCCAGAAAAAAAACACTGAAGAGTACAATTCCATAATTACAAAGAAAACCAGAAACAATATCTGTTTCAAGTAGTGCATGATCATAGATGCAACTTTCCAGAATGCAAGAAAGAAATGCTTAAGTCAAAATAAACTTCAGCAAATGATTTGTGAGCCATTATATTATTATTGCATAATACCATAAAGTCATACTAATTAATTGAAATTATGTAGAACTACTACTTTAACAGTTTGTTCACTAAATAATAACAACAATTAAACATTGTTGTTTCATTAGGTAAGTAAAAATATTAAAAATGATGGATAATTGAAAAATTTATTTTAAAATACTTTTATGTCAAATTTAAATGTTATTGAGCTACCCCTAAATGACAAGATAATGCTCTAAAACTTTGTACAAATTTCTTTTATATTCATTGGAACACAACTAAAAACGGAAACTCAAGAAAAAACAGTTTAAATTTTTTTCCATGTAAGTCAGAACCACCCTAATACATATATAAATCCACAGGGGAGATTTGTCCGGGGGAAAATGACCGACCGAGATTCGGGGGGGAGGGGAGAAGTGTTTGGGGGAAGTGTCCGGGGGAATATCCAGAGGGTAAATGTCCGGAATTCCTGCAATACGGATAGAAGTATCTTTCGTTTTCCGGAGTTGGCAAAGCTGGCATATATGATGATATAATTACACGTTTAATGGTCAAATTATATAAGTAAAAAAAGTAAGTATATTATTTAATATAACCAGCTGCCAAACAGCACTCTGGTGAACAAGCATCAGCATAAATACATCAGGATAAATTAATAAGTGAATAAAACATTCTGACTATAAATGTTTTCCTCATATGACTGTTTGCTTTTGGCAGCACCCGGTCATGGCGTCTTGGGCGCAGGCTGTAAACCCCTGGCTTAACTGGGGGAAGCAACCCATGAAGGACATGTTCCGGTTCTTCGAGAACCGCCGAAAACAGACGTGTATCGGCCACACGGCACATCTCTTCGATATTTGGGTAATCACCAGGGAGGTACCTCTGTTGTATAGCCTATTTACAACTGCATGGAGCCTTCCTTTTTCTTGTTGTCCAGCATATCTCCACCATGCCAGGACGGCATACAGCAGACGTGACACGTAGTAGCTCGCACCACATCATACAGCCTCATGCCAGCAAGACCATGGGCAGTAAGCACGCGGAAGGCATACAAGGACTGCCTGTCCCACAGCATATTCGATCGATATGCTCATCGAAACTAGGGAATGCAATCCAGAGGGATTTTTACAAACCCGGGTTTCCGGTTTTGGGGCCAGTAAAAGCCCGGGTATCCGGATTTTTACCTGGTTTACAAACCTTACATGATAAGTTTTAGTGCACTATGTCTTGCGATGAGAATTATATCGTCGTATGCAGCTACAAAGTCAAGTTCTGCAGACCACAAGGGTCATCAACTCATTGTGTTTGGGCAAGTTTATCTGATGCTTCGACGGGAGATGAATATGCAGACATAGTGTTGAACCGCTGACAATTTTCAGCTTCGATTTACATAACTGGCACAGATTCGCAAACGATAAAGTGTTCCCAAACACAGCTCTTTGAATTTGCTGAATTGAACATTGATTTTCAAGTCACTCAAGTTAAATAAGAACAATATTAGTAGGGTCAATCTACGAAATAAATGTGGTGAACCCCCAAAAAACTGCAAGAAAACGTTTTATGGTGATTTTCGGGTGCATTTGGTCTGGAAAGGGTCTAATTATGGCGCCAAAAAAAGATGGCCGCCAATGGTGGAATGAATGACTCAAATGTACACAACTTGCTGAAATTTACATTATCGGGGTCAAGGAATGCGATGGAACTAAAGATACATATGTAGCACTGCCAAAAAACAAAATGGCGGACAAAATGGGAGAATTGCGGAGGAGGGGAATCAAGAGTCTTCGCTTGAAGATCAGCAATCTTCCATGTCGCCATCTAGAGAAAATCCTCTGCAGAAAAGGCAGGAGGACCCACTGAGTACGAACTCTGTCCCAGGAGGCTGGATATTGAGGACCAAAGACGTTTTGGGTTGCTTTCATGTTGTTCAGCCAGGCCCTCATAGGTCTCGCGTTCCCTAAAGACATTTCTGTTTCCCCGGGGCTTCTGTGTTAAGAGCGCCTCTGGATAGTTATTCTGCCATTTTTTGGAGTGCTATAGATGTGTCTTTAGTTCCATCGCATTTCTTGACCCAGAAACTGTTAATTTAGACTCTAAAATCATGCTTCCATCATATACACAACTTTACATACATAACCTTACTTATAGCCATTTGAAGACATTTGGTCGCCATCTTGTTTTTTGGCAGTGCTACATATGTGTCTTTAGTTCCATCGCATTTCTTGACCCAGAAACTGCTAATTTAGACTCTAAAATCATGTTTCCATCATACTCACGACTTTACATATGTGATTTACTTACAGCCATTTGAAGACATTTGGTCGCCATTTTGTCCGCCATTTTGTTTTTTGGCAGTGCTACATATGTATCTTTAGTTCCATCGCATTCCTTGACCCCGAAGATGTTAATTTAGATTCTAAAATCATGTTTCCATCACATACATGACCTTACTTACAGCCATTTGAATATATTTGGCCGCCATTTTGTCCGCCATTTTGTTTTTTTTGCAGTGCTACATATGTGTATTTAGTTTCATCGCATTTCTTGGCCCCGAAAATGTTATTTTAGACTCTAAAATCATGTTTCCATCACATACATGACCTTACTTACAGCCATTCGAAGATATTTGGCCACCATTTTGGCCGCCATCTTGTTTTCCAATGCAACCGCTAAAAATCCAGCTTGCTAACTGCGATTTTCGGTTTCAGTAGGGTCAAATTAGTCTAGAAACACCTTATAGCAAATTGTTACATGATTTGCTTCTGTAAATTTCAGCAAGTTGTGTACATTTGAGTCATTCATTCCCCATTGGCGGCCATCTTTTTTGGCGCCATAATTAGACCCTTTCCGGTAGTCCGATTTCGGTAAACTTTTAGTATGTTCATATCCAGACCAAATGCACCCGAAAATCACCATAAAACGTTTTCTTGCAGTTTTTTTTGGGTCCGATGGTATATTGACCCGACTATATACCAAAAATATACGAACTGGATGCCACGAGTCAACAAACTCAACATTCGGCCTACATTGTGTGAAATGTGAAGCCTCTCTCATATAACGTCACCAATAAACACATGGAACGAGCCAATAAATAAGTATGTAGAAGTAGTATTAAGTAACCCTTTATCAAAAGCAACACTATCGTTATATTTCCATTACTCTGCATTTGTGAGTTTCACGGCGTGAACGACAATGAAAGTTACGCTTTTCAATCACGTCACCCGGGTTTCAACCGCGGTTTACGATGACATAGACGAGTTTGGCAGGTGTCCATCCCTCGCTTTGGCTGTGGGAGTTCTCATACTTGCGTTCGATGTAGAAGACAAGAATGCACATGCGGGGCCAACCTGTCACGAAGGGGACATTGCCTCCGTCCAGTCTCAAGAGCGGAAGCTGACTTCGTCTAGGGTGGAAGCTGTTGTGTCTTATGCGGTGCTCAAAGTTTGTATTACGCTCAAGCATTATTGTTTTACCTGTAGGCCTCCGTTGTTCTTCTTGTTAATCTTTCGAGTTTGGCCGCGTTTGTAGTATATCAATGATAATGATATGCATCCGAAATAGGCTACATTTATATTGTACTAGCTGGTTTACCCGGCGTTGCCCGGGGTTACAAGCCGCCGCCACCACCACCACCACCACCAGTTAATCTGAAGTGAAATCTCCACGGCTGCGCCATCTGGCGAATCTTTAGAAATGCGTGCCGGTGACAGAATTTTCGGTGAAACACACAGAATCTTCTCGGGTGGCGCCATCTGGCGAATGAAAATAGGTCGACTCGAATTTTTAAGAAGTGGGGTTTGGGAGGTTTTCACCATGGATGCGGTGAAAACGGGGGACGCGAAGCCTCACACTGGATGTGTAATGCCCACCCCGAGACAGTAGTGAGGTTTGGAGTGAAAAGCTCGAAAGCTGTAGACATGCATCGCGGTCAAAGTCGCGTTACAGACAGAGTCTTCTCTTTACATATATAGATAGTAAAACATTGATTCGAGTTAGGCTATATTTTAATATAATAAAATAGTAATAAAAATTTAATGTCATTCTTCAAACCCGGGTTTCAATCGGGGTTAAACCCGCGTTTTCAGGTTTCGTAAAATCCCGGGTACCCGGGTAGGAATAAATCCGGATTTCCATTCCCTAATCGAAACCAAGGGTGTCAGACATAGTTACTCCAAGAACTCTCAAGCTCTTGACTCTGCAGTGTGAGTGAGAGAGAGATGGACATAGAGACGGACAACCAGACAGACAGAGAGGCAGACAGACATATAGACAGAGGTAGATAGAGGCAGAGAGTTATGCTAGTGTGACAATGAGAATACTTGTGTTAGCATCAGGTTTTTGAGTTTCCGCAACTCGTGCCGAGGTGTATATATTTTCCGACTTGGCTTCTTTGCTTGCGATTGCGGGAGCCATGGACATAGAGACGGACAACCAGACAGACAGAGAGGCAGACAGACATATAGACAGAGGTACATAGAGGCAGAGAGTTTGGCTAGTGTGACAATGACAATACTTTTGTTAGCATAAGGTTTTTCAGTTTCCGCAACTCGTGCCGAGGTGTATACATTTTCCGACTTGGCTTCTTTGCTTCTGATTGAGGGAGCCATGGACATGCAGACGAACAGCCAGACAGACAGAGAGGCAGATAGACAGAGGTACATAGAGGCAGAGAGTTTGGCTAGTGTGACAATGAGAATACTTGTGTTAGCATAAGGTTTTTCAGTTTCCGCAACTCGTGCCGAGGTGTATATATTTTCCGACTTGGCTTCTTTGCTTCTGATTGAAGGAGCCATGGACATGTAGACGAACAGCCAGACAGACAGAGAGGCAGACAGACAGAGGTAGATAGAGGCAGAGTTATGCTAGTGTGACAATGACAATAGTTGTGTAAGCCTCTGTTTTTTCATTTTCCGCAACTCGTACCGACATGTATATATTTTCCGACTTGGCTTCTTTGCTTGTGATTGCGGGAGCCATGGACATAGAGACGGACAGCCAGACAGACAGAGAGGCAGACAGACATATAGACAGAGGTAGATAGAGGCAGAGAGTTATGCTAGTGTGACAATGACATTACTTGTGTTAGCATAAGGTTTATCAGTTTCCGCAACTCGTGCCGAGGTGTATATATTTTCCGACTTGGCTTCTTTGTTTGTGATTGCGGGAGCCATGGACATAGAGACGGACAACCAGACAGACAGAGAGGCAGGCAGACATATAGACAGAGGTAGATAGAGGCAGAGAGTTATGCTAGTGTGACAGACAGACAGACGGACGGACGGACAGACAGATAGACAGACAGACAGACAGACAGACAGACACAGGCAGACAGAGAAATAGACACACAGAGATAGGGACAGGAGAGGCACAAAGGGGCAGGTCTTGTGCTTTGGCTCACTTATGTCAACATAATAGGGCATATAAAATAATCCGGAAACGGAAACGGAAAATTACATGTTTACGGAAACGGAATGTTTTCGTGCCGTAGGTTTTACTGAGGTCTGTAACTGTATGATCCACAAAAAGGATCCAATTGGGTATTCGATCACACCAGTTTTGTGATGCTGCTGATAGTTATTCTTTGCGTACTAGGGCCTACAGTGACGTAATAAGATGTAGGCTTATGGTCACGTTACATTTCTAGCCTAATAAAACGTGTTTTAATAAATTTAATATATAATTTCTGCTAATCGACTGCTAATCATTTCCGCACCCAATGTAAGCGCGATGTATTTGAAGCCTTCATCAGAAGTAAGCCTAGGCCTACAACTAGATTCCATTTAAAAAGGTTTAAGATCGATATTCACAAAACAAACTTTGAAAGTCTGCAAGTGTTTCTTTTAGAAAATCAACACTGAATATGAGTCTGGTTGTTTTTTTCCATGGAAGAAACACTGAAGCTCTAGCTAGGACTCTAATTGTGTTTACATAAACGCAATATTTTCTTTTCATTGTAACGCTGGACTGACTTGGATTTTCTGAAAAAACACACTTGCTCTATAGTCTGTAGCATTAAGTATTATAATTACAGGACACAGCTAGTTAGCTAAAAAAATGTCTAGTGGTTCATCCAATGAAGGCTTCATTTGCAATATGCTGGTCTATTTCCTGATTGCGTACTCTGGACTTGTAGAATTAGAAATTTGTGGAAATCGCCTGATTTTAGCCTTTAAATGAACGATAATACAGAGATTTGCAAAGCATATCCCTATTTCGTTCACGTTCGCTGTTACATGCTAACTATATAATTTTGCTGTTTGTATTATGGATAACTTTCTGAAACGTAAGAAAACAGTGCTTAGGCCTATTCAAAATAGCACCAATTATGGACAGTTTTTGCAAAACAAAGCAAGCACATCCCTCTCGCTGACATTACTGGTTTTTGGCGAAACCGATGTTATTCATTTCTTTTAAAAATGACTGTGTTCCATATAGTTATTTCAGGGAGTTAATAACAATTTATTTAGTGTTACTTTTTATATTATAATAGTCCTTAGCGTCATAAATAAGCAAGCGTGTATTGTGGAAATAGTGTGTCTGCCTGTTATTTTTTATTAAATTTTAAGTGATAGGGCCTAAATTTTGCTTTGTAAATACTGGGGTCCGCGAGCTATGCCTAGAAAAAAATAGGGGTCCCTGGTCCAAAAAGTTTGAAAACCTCTGGTCTAGAACTCTAAGTCGAACTCTATCAGTAGATTGTAATTTATAAACTGACTTGTGTATTATGTACACTCAGTTTATTTTTACAGAGAGTTTGTTGACAGGAAATTAATGAATTAAATAATATGTGTTTAATATAGATGGTTTTGTTTATTTAATGATGTGAGGTTGTAATATTTGTTAGACCAATAATAAACTATTAGTTAATCCAGAAAGGAAATTATTTGAAACTAAAGCATTTCCTAATCATGTCAGTAAATGAAACATGCAAGTAATCTAAGTAAAAGTAAATGAAACATTGAAAAAAAGATAGGCATAATCCAAATTTAACTGAGACATTGTTTTAAGTGTAGCTGCAGTGTTCTTGCAATACATATTCTGTTTCAATGCAGCTGTCAATGAAGGCAAGTGTATGAGTTGCCCCAGACCCTTCCAAAAAGATGAATACCTCTCCAGATGATTAGCAGATGAGCATTGACCAAGTAGAGGGGCGGGTCGAACGAATTGGTTAAACGGTGAAAAGCTGAAGGAGTTAAGAATACTGAGCGGATTGAAGTGTTTTGCAATATGGCTTTATATTCTATTCGTTCGCTTACTTTAAGCCAGTGGAGTTATTTGAGGACTGGATTGATGTGGTGGTGTTTATTCACACAGGCCTATAAGAATGGATTTAGTGTTAGACCGATTCAAGCACAGGATATTCGATGTCATCTATGAGGAGATTTGGATAACCACATGGAGAAGACGATCTATGGAGTGGGAGAAGCTGTTTGGAAAGAAAGAGATGAATTGTTGGATGTCATCAGTATGTAGGTGATGATCAACTGAGGATGCTTTGATGAGTGAGCTGAGTGGAGGAGTATGGAGGATGAACAAAAAGGGGCCCAAGAACAGAACCTTCTGGAACACCACAGGTGATAAGGTATGATTTGGACGAGGTTTCCATTGTTTGAACAGAGAAAGAACGCGAAGAGAGACTTGACTGGTCTTAGTAAAACTGAACCAGGTTTACATACAATAATAAACTGCAGTAGATCACACTGGCACATGATGCTCGAAGAAGGTTTTCTTTTTCGATAACAGCTACATGTAAGCTATTGCATTTTATTAAATGGCAACATTAACCGAGCACCTAAAACTTTTTTTACGAAATATATTTGAATTTTCCTTGCGCATGTTTCAGTTGGAAGTTTGATTTCAGATCTTCTAAAAGATTATATGATAGCCTGTTAAGAAATTTACCATAGCTTAGCTATGCTTCTTGGGAAACTACATGGAGGATGTGATTTTAGTTGAATTTTTGTATCAAGCAGTATGATTATAAGTTCAGATGCCAGACTTGTCTGTTTTGAGACATTAAAGGTTTAAGCAAGACAAATTCTTAGCAGAAAAATAAGCAAAGAAGTCCTGGCCTTCTCGTTATTACTAATTTATATCTCAGCTACGAACGGAGAACTTCCATTCTACTGTAATGAGCAGCAACGAAATTATGTTCTACTTTTTGAAACATGTTAAACATTGAGGTGTTACTGTTCTTTTGTTTTCAGCACGTATATGACTAGAACATTCTCTTAGAACTTCAAAATGCAGTTGTGAGAGGAGGTCTACATCTCATTTGTCTTCATAGAGAATATTGCAGTGGATTTATATATGTACAACTTTATGAATGCCATATATGTGAGAAACTGCACACTACTGGAGTTTCAAAGGCTATAACAACAACAAATGCAGAAACTGTTAACACATTCAATCACTTTGAAGTGTGATCTGAAACTCATGCCTATCAAAAGTCATACAAAATCAAACTTTGTATAGTATCTGTTGATTGCAGAAATGATTATCTGAGAGCTCATCAAAGAACCAATACTGTAGAAAAACAGAGAAATTATCACTTATGTGAGTAGTCTGATGGCGAATATGAAAACCCATACAAGAAAAAACGAATATAGGTGCCAGATATGTCGTAAGTCTTTTGATCAGAATAGTACTCTCAAAAGACACATGAGAACCCACAGTGACGAAAAACCATACTGGTGTCAGATATGTCAGAAAACATTTGCTCAAGGTAGATATCTGAAAGCTCACATGAGAATACATACTTGTGAGAAACCATACATGTGCCATTTATGTCAGAAATCATTTACTGATAGTGGTTATCTGAAAAGCACACAAGAACTCATATGGGTGAGAAACCATTCAGGTGCCAGTTATATCAGAAATCATTTAATCAAGGTGGTCTTCTGAAAACGCACATGAAAACCCATACTGGTGAAAAACCATACAGGTGCCAGTTTTGTCATAAGTCATTTGCTCAGGGTGGTGCTCTTATAAGGCACTTGAGAATCCATACTGGAGAGAAACCATACAGGTGCCAGTTATGTCAGAAATCATTTAATGAAGGTGGTCATCTGAAAGACACATGAGAACCCATACTGGTGAAAAACCATACAGGTGCCAGCTATGTCAGAAATAATTTGTTAAACACGATCTTTTAAAAATGCACTTAAGAACCCATACTGGCGAAAAGCCAAACAGGTGCGAGCTATGTCAGAAATTATTTACTGACGGTAGTTCTCTGAAAACGCACATGAGAACCCATACTGGTGAAAAGCCATACAGGTGCCAGCTATGTCAGAAATCATTTACTGATGGTAGCACTCTGAAAAATCACTTGAGAACCCACACTGGTGAAAGACCGTACAGGTGCCAGTTATGTCAGAAATCATTCAGTCAAGGCAGTACTCTGAAAAAGCACATGAAAATCCACGTGAGGTTTAAACTCCATTCAGGAACACAGCCACAGGATCTTAGATTGGAAAGTGAAGTAACTGCTAACCTATCTGATCATTTCGTCACAGGCGTTATTGATAAACCAAATGAAAGTTTCTCAAAGAACGTTCATCCGGATTCTAGTAGAACTGCAGGTCCTTTACCGAAAATAAGAGATGGAGAATATCTCTATATTAGCAAATTCAAATCTCCTGTGGATGAAAAAGCATCTTCTTCAAAATCTTTTGGATGTGGTATATGTGACGAATTGCTTGAAATAGAGAGAGAATTTCTAGAGCATTGTTCTAGCCATCGATTTTCACCACCTGACGACTTAATTGCTGATCGTTTGGATGTTAAATTTGGATGTTATGTATGAGAAAACAACCTACTATAGAAGTGCAGGATACATACATGAATAGTTATCTTGTACCACTTTCATTTCAGAATACTTAGACAGTGGACATTCTGATGTAGAGAATCCAGAGGTTCCTTTAATTTTAGGCACCGGCCGGGTAACTAAGGTTTTGCCTCCTCACAAACATTTTAAGACTTGAATTGCTGTTTTTCATGAAAATTTTATGCTAATGCTGCTAAAATGCAGTCAAGTCTTCTGTTCCGAGTTCCACTATTTGACCACCCTATTGTTAAATATTAAATTTAGCTACACATTTACTTCTGTTGGACTCGATATTTCCAGAGCGTTGAGACTATTTCAGACTATTGATACTTCGTCTATTGTTGCTGCATTCACAATGTCTTATACAGTTTTGCAGATCCGTGTTACCTACGATAAACGCTGTATCTGCCTCCCTCCCTCCCTCCCTCCCTCCCTCCCTCATCGCCCGAATTGCTTAATAGACAAAGAACGCCGTCTGAGTAGATAACGTTATTATTTTATTAACCAATTGAAAGCCAATGAGTGTCATTAGGCTACAGGAACAGCTGGCTTAATTCTCTAGGTTATTACGTAGTAGTCGACTGTTATAAAGGAAGAACTAGTCGTAGCTCAAGCAGCTTCTTGGAGGCCTGCCAATTAATATCAGGCTACGATGGCAACTTTTGGCTATTTATAATATAATAATAATATAATATCTTCGCTTATTAATTCAAACACAAATACGCAGTAAAATTACGTGATACCGTAGCAACAGACAATAACGAGTTTTACAGGAGTCGAATTTAACTGTATGGCAGCAATGCAAGAGGCCCATCTGTCCTGCTACTCGTTTTACAATCGCCACCTAAGTTGAGTCATTTTCCGGTAAATGCATAAATTGACAATTCAGCTGTCCCCGGTCATTTCTAAGAAAAAATGCCTAGTCTGATCATGCTAAGTGATTAGATTAAAACGTTATTGATCAGTCAACAATTTAAAACCTTTGAAAGTAATTCAGAGCAATAAAATAATTTATTAAAATTTATTTTGAATTTAAAATGTCCCACTCCGTTACCGTCCCTAGGCTATAGTACATATTGCTTTCGTCTACAATTTCAAAATGATTTGCATTAAACCAAAAAATGTGACTGTTTCTTTTATAATAAACATAATTGCATATTTCTAAATACAACTTAGAAACTTACAACTTCAGTATAATTTTTAAAAATATATTTTAACTTGTCCCCGGAAAATTATGTCCGCTCCGTTATCATGTGAAAATTATCTCGTATCTCACAACCCTTTCAGTTCTTTGGTCCCGCAACTTAACACATCTCTTCTGTGAAGATCTATGTAAGTAAGTATGTCTTAATACAGGATCTGAATGCTAAGACAAATTTCTTACAAATTTTCATTTATTACGTACCTCATGTGTTTTTTCATAATACATCCACTCCGTTACTGCATTTTTGCAATGATTATGAATAAATTTAATTTAAATAATATTTTTAATATAACATTTATAAGCTATATAATGAGTGTACCGACGATGAATGTGGACGCATGAGAGATAATATGATATTTACCGTGCTGATACACAATTTGTCCACTCCGTTAACTGTCCACTCAGTTACCATAAATGTGACCCTTGAGGTACTAAAATTTATTCCAATGTCAGGATAAGTCGTCTACTTAAATTATCATTTCTAATACAACTTATATAACAATATATGACATTTTAAATAAATTTTTGCTTCGGCAGACTGTTTTTTTTAAGTTCACTTTTCACATTCTTTGCTCAATTCTCGACAAATGGTAACGGAGCGGAACTTTCTATGGTAATTTTTTAGGTAATTTTGATGTTATGAGCAGATTTTTAAGACAACAGCATAAATATTGTAATGTTTTTTTGTTCATTTGATCACTGGTAATGATTAGCTGAAGTGATTTTTATTTTGTTATTTGGCCAAAAAAAATGCAGTCAACTTTACGTTGATTAGATTCCCTATTTTTCTTTCGATAACGGAGTGGAACTTCTTAACAAAATTTAAAATGTGATGGAATTAAATAATCATTTGTATTGTAATTTCTTCTATATTTATTTTATAAACAGTAATACTAAAAACATATTGGCATGTCAAACTACGCAGTAGGAACCTGTCTACTATATATAAATAGCTCATATGTGTTTTGGTAACGGAGTAACGGAGTGGACAAACATTTTCGTATGGCTATTTTCTTTCTGCTAAAAACTTCAAAATTTTACATATTAGTGCGAAACCAAATATATATTAGTGAAATAGAAATATTAAAGATTTGCTCCAAACGAAAATCAATGTAATTTGCCAAAATATTTTTTTGGCTTCTTCAATTAGTGAATGTGACATATTACCGGAAAATGACTCAGCTATGAAGGCTGAGTTACCGTAACCTTATGGGGCTAGCGGTGATCGAACCGCGTCCTTCTGATCTTCGTGCCAGCGTGTTACAAGACGAAGGGCACCAGTGTAGCTGTTCGAGCGCTATGTTGACGTTTCATCAAATTTCTTATTTTTCATCGTTCTCGCTTTTGGCTTAATTTTCTTTCTTGGTTCTTTTTCTCAGGATATCAGGTCAGATCCATCCTATTTCATTTCAAATTACCAAAACTACCTCTAAAACTCCTCAGGTTAATTTTTAATCTGCCGCGAGACGCACATGTCTTTGGCTGTTTAGCGTTTTCCGCCATCTTGGCCAATATTTCAAAATGCCTACTTTCGCCTCAGCATTTCTGTTGTGTATTTTCATCCGTCTCTCTCTAAATCCCATTCGGTAATCCTGGGCTTTAGCGTCCGAAACTATTTACATTGCATGAGCGATGAAAACGTTTCACAGTTAAACTCAAACAAGAAGTTGGAAGATTGATGAAAATATCAATGAAACTAGAAGCCGGATGAATGATTAAAATATTACATAATAAAAGTCGGCAATCCTCCGAAGTCCGGTCCCAAATTATTTCACAGCATTTGTCTCACCGTCACTTAACAAACCGTTCACATCGACTACTAAATATTGTAATTGGCGCACAGCATTTGCAGATAATTGCCGAAAACGTTCCGTTTGTGACTGTTGCGCCATTGAAAGGCAGCCAAGTAGCTGGAGAAGAGACCGCAACTTGTACCACTCTGAAACCGGAGTTTATGTTTTACTTGCATCCACAGTCCTTCAATGGTTTCTGTGTGAATGTCCCGGTGTCAGGGACGTATCTAGCGTTGGGCTTGGGGGGGCTTAAGCCCCCCCAAACGAAGTTGAAGCCCCCCCGAAACAAGTCAGACCGTTGTATGCTTACGGCTAAAATTCGTATGAACACTGTATAAATGTTGCCGTGCTCAAGGCTTAAGCCCCCCCAAACGAAAAATCCTAGTTACGTTGCTGCCCGGTGTACTGAATCAACAAACTCACACACGTGCACAACGAATGCGTGATCATATACCCCGTTGTTAAGCTGCGAGACAATCATTCTGATAGCCTCGCCAAGCGTCTGTGATGACTGTTGTCCCTGGCAGCACATGATTACTGATAATGCGCTCCAGTGGGTAAGCTTAAACGTACGCTTTAGCGTATTTAATTATTGGCAGGATTTCGGAAAAATGAATAGCGTATTTAATTATTTAATCCACCTTCCAGCTTCTAGTTTACTTTAATATTACACAGTTTAATCGTTCATCCATCCAGCTTCCACTTTTAGCTCATTTTCATCGCAAATCCAGCTTCTATTTTAAGTTTTACACTGTGAAATGTTTTCATCGCTCATCCACGGCAATGATATCGGCGTTAAACAATTATAGTTTCATCGCAATTCCAACTTCTAGTTTCCGACTTATTATGTAATATTTTCATCATTTATCCAGCCTCTAGTTTCAATACTATTTTCATCAATCATCCAACTTCTATTTTGAGTTATATTTTCATCAGTCATCACAATTGCTGACAACTATCCACTCTAAGAGTGTACATATAATGAACGCACGTAACGTGGAGGATTACCTTCTTTGCACATCCAGCTTCTCGTTTGATCTCCATTTTCATCGCTAATCCAGCTTCCAGTTTGACTTATATTTTCATCGCTAATCCAGCTTCCACTTTGATTTCTATTTTCATCGTTTATACAGCTTCCAATAATTAAATACGCTAACGCGAACGTGGACATTTCGTCCAATAATTAAATACGCTAAACCGAACGTTTACCCTCCAGTGTTGGTGCGTCTCGACGGTCAACAACCTCCATCCAGCATCGTCCGCTACCACGCTCGACCAAGCCGACAACCCACTTACCAACGCGTCGCTGGCCACGGTGGTGTTTTCGGTGGAAGAAATAACTTTCATCCATCTCGACGAAAACTGACTGACCGTTTCCATCGAACCCTCCCAGCATTTCATTGGTTTGCAGCAGCCACTGATAGCATTCCTTACGAAAATAGTTGTTATAGTTGACGATAGTGTCCCAGCTAACCAGACTTTCGAACAACATAACGTGTTTACACTTCACTTCGTAAACCCAGTAATACATTAACATAACGATTTTCTCGGTTGTCAGATCGCAGTTGGCAAACAATGATCCGGATCTAACGCTACAGCGGGTGCTGCATTGCTTACAACGCCACGAAAAGCCATCGTTGCACTCCGCTCGTGCGACTAACGCCATTGGGCGCCTGCATGTTCTGCAATCGACGTTGTTCCGGATCAAGCGATGTCGGGCGAGCCACTGCAACCATCCATGCTTCTTGGGCATAGCAGCATACAACTCACGCAGAGTTAGTTCAATTCCTACCAGTTGCGCTGCTGGCAAAACAATATCAGTAATGTTTATCGGAGCAGATGGTCTACCTGCCATAATTGAAGAAAACTTTCGAAATCTGTCAACAAAATATACTGGTAAACAAAATGGCCTCAATAATGACGTCATTCTATATAAGGGTGAGTAAGTAAGCATTGAAGAAGCATATCTATGTGATAAGCCATGTGAAATAATTTGGGACCGGACTTCATCTTCTCAACGCCTTCTTGCTGGGCATATCGAAGCTCTTTCTCTTGACCTCCACTCCTAGATATCCTCTAGTCGTCTTTCCCTAAACTCTAAAACCCCGGGAGCAGGAAATTATGGGATCTTGGGTGCACGTTGTAATGACGCTGAACGATGTATGAAAACAGTTCATGTATCTATGATCTTATTACAGCTTGAAACAGCCTAGTCTCTGCATCTGCGAGAGATGGGTCATTCGCTGCATTTTCCTCAGCAGACCATGAAGTGATGACCGTTCTTCAGCCTATATATTGCTCCACCAGCCTGGAGCACCACATACTAGGCGTGCAGTGGTCGCTCTTCCTAAGACCTGTAGGGAATCGGGCCGCAACCCATGGGCCCTCAAGGTGTGGAGAGAATCGATGCCTGATCAAAAATAAATTAAACCGTTCAACTAGCGTATCAACTGGCGTGTTATACAATTTATGATAATAATTTGCCGAGGGAAGAAAATGTCCAAATTAATGGCTCATCTAAGTTCTTCCAGTGTTATAGGCCCCTACATATATTAAACGCCAACTTAACGACTATGATAGGCTGGAAACGCACGTCTGTATAGGTCAGATTTTGGTTTCATTTCCATTCTGAAGACGGCTTTCTAGTTACTTCGGTCCTAATCGTGGGGCGTCGTGGCTCAATGGTAAGTTCGGCGCCTTGTGACCGGAGGGTTGCAGGTTCGAATCCCACTCTTGCCGCTGCGTGCGGACCTTGGGCAAGTCCTTTACTCGCAATTGCTCGTGGCGCTTCGGCGTGAAAATTCCGTCACAGTATCAAATGCTGTAGTCGGGAGCGTAGTTGACTTCGAGAGGCGCTATAGAAATATCCGAAATAAATAAATAAATAAATAAATAAATAAATAATCAATTCTATTGACTCAAAGTTGAGGAAATTGAAAGTCATATATAAAGGCTACTCTAGAGCCTTTTCTTGTCAAGTGTAAAGCATCAATCGATGGTCGTTTTAAAAAGTTAATCCACGACAGAACTCGGTCGATTATCAGACGACGTTGTGCGTATGTTTTGAAACAGACGATTCTCAAGCTTAGACCCGAATGAAATAATAAAGAGCAGACGGAAAGCAGAGAACTGGGCAGTGAGTTTCAGAGCTATGGACCTAGAGTGCTAAACATGTTCTGCAGCAAAATACAACAAGACTTTAATGTTATTATCGTTTCATCGAGTGCTGTATTTGTTGGTACGGCGTGCGACCAAGATAAAAACGAAGTCCCAGATTTAAACGTAAACTTGTTTGAAGCATGTGACACTATTTCACAGCCGAATTATTTACTCGATAAACAGCCAAATGCAATAGGAGTATAATTTTATAGACGCTATGAAAGACGAACCTTGTGCTCGATTCTTTGCTATGGCTAAAATGCCAGATGCCAATAAGTACCAATCAACCGATTGGCTCATATGGTGAAGGATTGGTCGCCTCGACAGGAGTGCCCTTTTCATCGCCATCCGAGCCACAGTTCAAGGAGATGGAGACTCCGAAGCGACGATGATCGCGGTGGTCGAAGCCGCGTTTATCAGCTTGTTTTATAATAATAATTAATATCTCCATTTAATTCTAATGTCATAAATAATTACTAAAATAACACTTGCAATTGCATTAATGAGTAGTTCAGTAACAGTTCTGAGCAGTTCTGAAAAACCCAGACCATGTTTACACAAGCTGCTGCCATCAAGAAAACCCACTCCTTATTCTATCCAAAACGTTCTCACGGCAATTTCCCGAACCTTGTAGACAATAGTATGTGCAAAACTATTATTGTCCGTCTGCTCTTTATTATTTCACTAGTGTATTCTTACTTGTTCTATAATTTATATGTTTATAACGCTTTGTGACGCTTTGTGTGGCTGTTCAGCAAGCGGGTAAATAAATAATACTTATGTACTTACTTACTTCATACAAAGTGTAGGTTATCCCATCCCTTGTGTGACGTCACAAGATAGTTTCCGGACGCCGTTATCTGTTGCAAGCCGTTTTCGTTAACTTCTATAATTTTAATATAATTTTAAATGAATAATTTGCTAGTGAAGTAGGCCTAGTATATAGCTTTTGTCGCAAGGGTTTGCCTTTGCAATTGCACTTGCGTTGATTATTCTCTATCAACTGTAGGTTGTTACAACATTGACGTTCTTTCTGACAAAAGGCGACGTTTATTCTTCTGCTACTAATACTCTCCTTAAACTATGTCGAAGAAACGAACATCAGCTGAATCCAATTCTGATCAGCAAACGAATGAAGGCTCAGAATGTAAGTGTATACAACAACGCTTTCGGTAATGCAGTGTATAAATGTATGTAGTTTTAGTGACTAAATCAGTTTTTTTATGATGAGCACTTCGTAATGTTGGTCAGAATCGTTTAATCTATCCTTAGGACAGTTTTCGGTACTTGTCGGTTTCACGCAATGTTCCCTCTAAGCTGCGCGCGTGCGCGCGCGCGCACGGCTTTTCAAACTAGCGCGCACAACATTTTCTCCTAGCGCACAAATTTCGTGAGCTCTAATTTTTATTTTCGATGTTAAATTTTGCCCATTTTTCCAGCTGATGACATATTTAGCCTACGATGATCAAAAGGTCAAACAAGTCTTGTGTTAAGAAATGTCTCCCCGCGTAGATCTCGGACTCTCTGCACTATAGCCTGTATAGGACGGACGCTTCATGAAAGGACCTAATTGATACAGACGGCCACAGATGTATTCGTATGTGTGGGGTCTGTCTAAGTCACCCGATGTGTCAGAGTACACTCAGTTGTACACACCAATATGCAGCCAGGCATGATTGGGAAGCTTACAACAGCTGCAACCCTCTAACGGCAGATCACTCATCTCTGACCCATGACCGAAGGTGTTCGAAATAATACATGCCTTGTTCGTCTCTCTTTCGCTGTCTCATTCGCTCTCTCTGGTTTCTCTCACTCTGTCTCTGTAGCAGTCTGTCTCAGTCTTTCTCTACAAAGCCATGTATGACCGCAGATTTCCAGAAGATGAAATACTCAAATGGAAAGTGAGTCATGCCTGTTGGCAGACACAGAAAGTTACGATTTTGGGCAAACCGAGATTGCTAGATTAGCAGTGAAATACTGTAAACTACTTGGCAAAACTGGCGACGAATACGAGAAGCAGGCTTGCAAGCAGTATCGTGACTTTAAATCCATTGCAATCGAAAACTGTAAGGTAGGAATTTTCAAGATATTTGCCGATTCATCTAGCATGCAGTGTGACCGGGCATGAGGGCACACAACTTGAAGAAGTTGTGCTTGTCAATTACCGTACATTTGTTCATGTAAAATCATCAATTTGAAATGTGTCTACAGGATATATGTAGGCCTAATTCCGTAATAATTATATACAATTCTATTACAATGTTGTCACATTCACATAAATGCTACTTACTCACTTCAACTTGACTTAAGCCTTTTTCGTTTTATATGATGCGATTTTCTAGGCTTTTAATGTAAGTCATATGGTGAAAATGGAGGAACAATCCTTTCTAAACGCCTTGGCTACCCCAAATGCCCACCACGCCCACGCCACCTTCACGAGGTAACCCCACTAGGAACAAAGAGCGCAGTGGACGACCGAGTACTCGCCGGTATAATCAAGTCTCGCGAGATAAGTAGTCTGAAAGAAGGACGATGGAGGACATCAACGCAGGAGATGGTGTCTCAGTAAAAACACCGATGGAAAGGCAACGAGAAACCACCTCCCTAAACTTCTGAAGTTGCAATTAGCCATTCGAAGTTAGAGCCTGCCCAGGGGCAGAGAACTTGAACAGATGTACAAACTTGCACGTAGGCCTATACAATATATTTAGTAGGCCTTAAAGATCAAAAAATGTTGCTGCTCACGCGGCAGGCCAATGCGCGCACGGCGGAAAAAAATTAGAGGGAACATTGGTTTCACGACCCCCAAATTTTAATCGTTCATCCCGCTTCTAGTTTAATTAACATTTTAATCATTCATCATGCTTCCAGTTTAATTTACATTTTAATCGTTCGTTCCGCTTCCATTTTAATTTACATTTTAATCGTCATCCCGTATCTAGTTTAATATACATTTTAATCGGTTCTAGGACGATTGGTCAACGGACGATTGGTCAACGGACGATTGGTCACGGACGATTGGTCAACGGACGATTGGTCAAGCGGACTGTTGGTCAAGGGGACTGTTGATCAAGGGTCCTTTCGTCAAGAGGACGGTTGATCAAAAATTTAAATTTTCGATATTAGAGACGCTTTTAAAATATGCATGCCAGTTCTCTTATCAGTACAAACCACAGATAAGAGAAATCGACGACCACTAATTATCCATAGACAGACGTGACCAATTAAGCCATTACAAAACCAGGCATCTTTACATGCACAGCAATGAAGACTTCGCAAAGCGTAGCCCATACACAAATAAAACAAATATGGAGTGATACGATATACGTGAATTTTAGACGCTTTAAAATATGTCAGTTCTCTTATCAGTACAAACAACTGCACTGGCACAGATATACGATAACCCTTTGAAATGGACGACCATTAATTATCCATAGACAGACGAACCGACCGATATTTTGATCAACCGTCCTCTTGACGAAAGGACCCTTGATCAACAGTCCCCTTGACGAACAGTCCGCTTGACCAATCGTCCTTTGACCAATCGTCCGTGATCAACCGTCCGTTGACCAACCGTCCTTTGACCAAACGTCCGCATACCTTTTAATCGTCATCCCGTATCTAGTTTAAATTTACATTTTAATCGTTCATCCCGCTTTCAGTTTAATTAACATTTTAATCGTTCATCCCGCTTCCAGTTTAATTAACATTTTAATCGTTCATCCCGCTTCCAGTTTAATTAACATTTTAATCGTTCATCCCGCTTCTAGTTTAATAACGTGAAATATAAAGTTAACTTCATGTTGTGGTGTTTTCTTTCGGTGTGTTTGGGGGTCGTGAAACCGACAAGTACCCAGTTTTCTTTTGTTCTGAAATGTAGGCTCGACGTAAGCATGCGCGACACCTAGGTTTTGCACGGCACTGTGATGACTCTTCAAACATAAAATCTCTTAGTTTTTTAAATTGCAGATCCATATGAAGGTTATTCTCTTAGTTCCGAGAAACAAAACGGTTGATTAAGTTACACTTTCAAACTGATCATAATATTGCATCGTTTTTTACTGCCACTGTGCAATATACATTATTTTATATGATGTTTTGAAGTTCGGTCGTTTGTCTCGCACTAATAAAGATCATTTTGTTATTCTGCTTCTAGCACTATTCCAAAAAGAAGACAATGCTAAACATGCAAAACTCGACGCACTGATAGTGACACAACGGTAAGCTACTTGACACTAAACTGTAATTCAAAATTCTTCGTAGGCCCTATGACCTAAATTTTCTAAATTGCTTGAACAAAAATGGACAACGAAATTTTTAGTCTGGTTGTTGCTATGCTTTTTCTCTAGCCAAATAGCCTTACTATAGCTCAACAGTAGTTAGATTCGAAATCAAGACAGCAATTTGTGTCTAAGTGCGTCACATCCTTCGCCGTTTTCAACGGAATATAGTATTTCAGTCTTAGCGATCCTATTAGGCTACTATAGAGTCCCTTGCTGTTTTTTTTAACCGTCGTACAACTGACTCAGTAGGCCTACACGTTGTTCGTATGTGAATCTAGGATCGGAGCTCCAGTATGCTGAGCGAAAGCTGTGTAGCCACTTGCTAATTAATACAATCTCAAATCAGCACAAGGATGAATCCAATTTGTTTGGAACTTTCCGATGAAAACTGGTTAAAATGTAAATAATTTAAAACAATTTCAATAACTACTGCTGCCTAATAATGCCAACAAAGTAAAACCGCCAAAGATAGGTTCCATCTTGCTTACTCTCCTCCCTTTAAAACCTGTGAATAAGCCAACTAACCAAAATCAGCTGTGAAGTAAGATGTAAGTTCTGGGCTGCGTTCCATTCGTCTACGAGCTTTCAATTCAGCTTAACCTAATTTAAATAAGTTGACATTGAAAGTCTGCTCCATATGTATTGCTGTAGCTGCAAGATCTACCGATCGAGATGCTTGAGTGGATCCTCGTTAAAGTCGTAGTTATGGAAGTGAAGGGTATGAAGATGGCCAAAAGTGTGTGGAAAGAAAAGGCTGATCTGGTGATAAGCCGACTAAGAACTGTCTGTTCGCAATGGAGCAGCATCCTTACGACCAACTTCTTTCGAAATGAACTTCACAGAACTCTAGATGGCTCTCGTTAGTTCATTTAAATAAAGAAACTTTATTCAAATTATTATCAATTAAGTCTTAATCTTTCTTACGATACTAGAAGAACTTAAATTGGAATTGAAGTCATTTACAGTAATTGCGTCAGATTTCTTTATTAAGGTAAAACTGAGGCGCCAAAGATAAGCTGGTGCAATGCGCTTGGCTTTTAAGTTGGGTTTAGAAATTACTATTTGGGCGCGTGGCCATCCCACTGCCTCGTTGCCTATTCTTCCTACTGACGGTATACGGTCAGCTTGCTCTCTGTGGTTGAATTGGCTGGATATGTAAAATGGAGCAGAAATTCTCGATAATCATCTCGAGGATTGCCAAGTTGAAGACCCTCAAATATTTGTAAAATGTCATAACATGTTGCAGGTGTTCTTATGGGACCATGGACGATTGTCCATGCATTTGTCTGCTCTAGACTTGACTACTGTAATTCACTCCTCATTGGTCTTCCCAAGATCCGTCTTGCTCCTCTTCAGTTCGTTCTCAATGCTGCTGCTAGATTAATTGCCCGTCTTCCTCGATTCTCTCATATCACCATCTTTATAGCAGAAGAACTCCACTGGCTCCTGCTTTCTGTCCGCATCCAAATCAAGGTCTTCATCCTTGTTTCTAAGGCTCAACTTGGTTTCGCTCCGAAATATTTGACTTAATTCATCGCCATCACTCTGCTGCTACTCTTTGTCCTCTTTGTTCCTCTGACCGTTTGGACATCCTCGTTCCTCGTGTCAGGACTTCAATGGCTCAACCTAGGTCTTTTGACTCCATTGGCCCTGCTCTTTGGAATGAGCTTCCTCCGTTCGTTCGTTCTTCTATTCTCTCAGGTAATGTTTCTTCCTCTTTTACCCTTCTTCAAACTTGCTTTTTCTCTCGGGTTCTCTCGCACTGGGAGCGTTTCTGAATGGCTCTACCGCTAGAAGCGCTTTATAAATATCCGAATACAATACAATACAAAACAAAACAATACAATACAATACAATACAATAAAGGAACTTTTTAGAGGGACTGCATAAAAAGTTTCATAAAAATTCCTTTTCCTTGATTGTCTTGGGACATCCTAATATACATTGATATGTATAAACAAGTTACAGCTCATATTGACGCTCGAATTCTACGTGCAAATTCTAACTTTCCAGGGTATCGCCCGAAACAGCGTATCTAAGATTTAAGTTCATATTGTTTCAAGTTCGCTGTGCATGACGCATAGGCTAAATGCATAATTTTAATAATTATATTACACGTTTTAAGAATGCTTCTTTTATTAGAAGTACTTTCTTTTACGCAATAAATAAAGGAGATTTTTATTTTCAGCTCAGCAGACGATTCGTTTGGAAATTTTGCATCAGTCTCCGATCCAGTCAAGAATCTATGCTATGACTACATTGAAGGATGAAATACTTATGCTCTGTAGACCACGTGATCAAGACTATGTTATTAATGTTTGCAACCGCAACAACATAGAAGAGGTGAAGGATGTCATCCCGCTACCAGGAATATGTCCGGTCTGCATGGCAGCTTGCAACGTGTCAAACTGCGTATATGTAACGCTACTAAACAATAACTCTCTTTCAGTCTCACGAGTTACGAAAGATGAAGAACACCAGTTCAGCATGACATTGTCACCATGGATTTTGGATCATAGACTGCGCATTTGTAGGGCACGCGTCGCCGACAATGGTAGCCTAATAATCTTTTCAGGGCAAGAAGAAGACGAGCCTGACATTATAAGCATATATAACGCGAATGGTTCCTTGCAACATGAAATAACGTTGTCCCCAGATATTGATGAGAACATATATTATGTTTTCGACGTAATTCCAAAAACAAACGGAAACATGGTATTGGTTTCTTCTGACAACGAAGAATTTAATTTAAAATTAATAGAGATCGATACGAGTGGGAACGTTGTACACAAATATGCGTCATCACTCAGTAGATTGAGTTATGTGCATCTTACAGGTATTTATGATAGAATTTTGATGACCGAAGAGTTCCAACGAAAAATCGAGCTCTTAGACTCAGAATTGAATCTCCTGGAGTTTGCACTTCCGCAGCAGGATGAAGACCAATTTTATTACCTCAATTATATGCAGTGCGACAGGGACAGGAATGAGGTAACATGTATAACAAATAATAGTGATTATACAGATAGTCGTTTAACTATCTTCCGTTTCACAGACGAATAAACCAAACGAAAGGATGTTAAATGATGAGGACAATTTGTACTAAATAATTTCGATATTTCTGCGAATAACCATGCCTTGACTACTATTATCAGCAGTTTTATATAACTGAACTGTATTGAAAGAGACATGAGATATACACTGAAAATTCGTTTACATAATTGCGTATATTGAAAAATTGGTCTTTGATTCGTGCGTTTAATTCAAGAAATTCTGATCCTAACTCTGTTAACATTTATTAAAAAATAAGACGATTCGCTACGTGCGAAATCGTGCACAATTCTGTTTCATTCCAATATTTATGTTTTACTATGTTTTATTAATTCACACGTAACGTAATTAAGCATTTTAGTTATTCACACAAGTCGATGGGAGTTTGCTTCTCCATCCCATTGTACCGCTTCGTCTAGACCCAACAGAAAGTGCTAATCGCGCCGAGCAAAGAGACTGGCAAATGGAAACTAAACGCTACTCTGCGTGGTGCTGTGACCCACCAAGAGACTCGTACCATTAGCTGCTCCCGATTGTCTGCCTGCGCTCTTGTGGCACGCTAATACCCCCGACATGCCTCGTGTGACTGGTTTAGACGGGTCAGAACTAACCGCTATTGTGTTCGTATTGTTTTATCCAAACTTTACGGAGCGAGCGCATCAAGGTTCAACGCTCTAATATCAAATTTTTGATTCACAGTGCAGAATGATCCGTCGAACGGTGAGGTTTTGTTGTACAAACCTCGTCGACGATAGTTTCGATTTACGACCGAGAGGGCTTGATGGTCCCGCGCTATGGCAGGACGATGCACGTACACGGCGCTATCTTGAGCAATTTACCATTGATACCTAAAAGGCTTTTATTAAAACACGCACTTTCTGCTTGTAGGTTGGCAACCGAATTGTTTCATTATAGCGCCGGCCAATAAGATAGTCTCCCTGACGCGGCTTTTATGGCTCTGAGAAATTACGCAAACTTACATTACATGAGGTATAGACAGGAATGAAAGAACTGAACATCTCCCTGCTTCCATACCCCACAATGGGATCTATATTTTCATATAGGACCCATTTGGTGCCCATGTGGCCCCGTCGATAGGTTCCATGGAAATGTTAGCAGGGAGAGACTTAGATTCGTAAAGTACAGAAAGGGTGGTCTGAAATGTTTAGATTGCCCATAACATGTGCGCCCATTTATTCCACAGAGACATCTTCCATGTTCTGTGCCACATTCTTCCCAATTCCTCAACAGAAAAGCTCTCAAACATGGTACAGATGCCGGGGACTTCGGGGAATTTCATACAATTACAATCCCTGCAGAAGTTTGCTTCATCGAAACCCTTCATCAAAAGAGCGCGAAGAAACAAGATCCATAAGCCGTACGACTGCCAAAACTGAAATTGCGTCGGTCTTCTATGCTTTGTTAGTCTGTGGTTTTGAGGACAAAGTGTATGATGAATTTTTCAGATTGATTATGACAAAGAAGTTATAATACCAAGCTGACTAACTGATTTGTAAACTTTAACTAATATCAGATGTATCAGCCAGAATTAGTAAAAGTCCATATAATATACATAACGCAACCACAATTCGTCGTCTGATTTGACGACCGTTCACCCCCCCCCCCAAAGTCCTACCTGCACCTCACCGCGGTGGGGGGGTGAACAGCTAAGTAGGGGATTGCCCGGTGGGGCTATGCCATCAGTGGTGAAAGTCCAGTGGTGAAAGCCCTGGACTGAAGGACCACCTTGGGCGACTCGCGAGGTGGACAGGCTCACCGGGAACCCCGAAAATAGCTGGCCAACGCAGGAGGCAGGTGTTGGAAGGACACCTGAGGGCGCATGAGGCCATAACTGGCCCACCGGCTTCCTTACCCTGCCAGAAGAGGATTGGTCACCATCTGGTAAAAAGACCAAGAAACCTTAATATGACTATGTACCTAAACAGAAAAGTGGGCAACGACGTAAACGGGGCTCCCCGTCAATGGAGGGGGAGTGTCGCGTCCGGCAGGAGTGGGGTGGACGGGGCCATTCAGGTCGTAAACAAGAGAAATCCCTGTACCAAGAAAGATCTTTTTTCAGCTGTCAAAAACGGATGCACGTAGGAACGTGGAATGTAAGAACACTTTACGCGACTGGGCAACTAGATATACTGCTGCACCAGATGAAGAGCACCAGATGGAGTATACTGGGGCTGTCGGAGGTGAGATGGACTGGTGAGGGAGAAATGGACAAAGACGGATATAAGATTATATACTCAGGAAGAAAGGACGGCAAACATCAGGAGGGAGTGGCACTGATAATGAAAAGAGAGGCGGCCAGAGCACTTCTTGGATACAGAACAGTCAGCTCTAGAATAATAAAAGCAAGATTCAGAACAGCTTATGGGAAGATGTCGGTGATACAGGTATACGCCCCGACAGCGGACTCGACGGAGGAAGAGATCGAGAGTTTCTACACAGAGCTACAGGGGGTCGTCCAGGACATACCAGACAGAGACCTGACAATAGTAATGGGCGACTTCAATGCAAAAGTAGGGAAGGAATGGAAAGAATGGGAGGGAGTAATAGGCAAGTTCGGGTACGGGGAAGAAAATGAAAGAGGAGAAAGGCTACTTAACTTCTGCCTCAATAACAGACTTCGAGTAATGAACACAGTATTCTATCAAAAGAAGGCAAATAGAAAATGGACATGGGAGTCGCCAGATGGTCAAACAAAAAACATGATTGACTTTATACTGGTAGGCAACAGGTGGAAAAATGGAGTGACAATGTGCAGAAGCTTCTCCAGACCAGATGTAAACTCGGACCACAAACTAGTTATGGCCGGATTTAGGATTAGGCTTAAAACGGTGCGGAAAGAGGCGACCAACAGAAGATTTGACATGGAGAGGCTGAAAGAAAATGACGTTAGACATAAGTACAGCACCATGTTGGACAACAGATGGAAGCAAATGAACACAGAGAACTTAGATACGGCAGACAGAACATGGAAGGAGATCAGAGCGATATACACGGAAACGGCGGAGCAGACAATAGGATATAAAAACAACAGAAGAAAAAACCGTGGATCTCAAGGGAGGTCCTGAAACTTAGTGAAGAGAGGAGAGACATGAGACCAACAAGGGCACAGAGCGAGGAAAACAGGAAGAGGTACAACAAGATTACAAAAGAAATCAAAAGAAAGGCAAAGCAGTGCAAGGAGAAATGGATGGAGGAGAAGTGCACTGAGTTAGAAGCAAACGCAAAAAGACAACGCTCGGACAAGCTGTTCCAGGCTGTGGGAGAAATATGTGGCACGACCAGGACAAGGCTTTCAATGGTTAGAGACTGCCAAGGTAATGCACTAGAGAGCAAAGAGGAAATCAAGAAGCGATGGAAGCAGTACTACGAAAACCTGTACAACGAACAGAACCCGGTGGATACTACTGTACTATCGGAGATACCAACTTGTAACGGACATGAGGAAATGGAAGACATACTTAGAGAAGAGGTGACGTGGGCCATAAGGAGCCTAAAGAGGAAGAAAAGCCCGGGAGAAGATAATATCACGACCGAGATGATACAGGCAAACGAAGGGTGTTCAACGGAAATGTTGCATACACTATGCAACAAAATATACCAGGAAGGGAGCTGCCCAGAGGACTGGGGAAGAGCGATAATAGTACCGATCCACAAGAAAGGGGACACTGCGGAATGTGGAAATTACAGAGGAATTAGTCTGCTGAGCAGCCCAGGAAAGGTGTATACCAAGATATTGCAGCAACGGCTAAGGAAGCATGTGGAGGAAGTGGTAGCAGAAGAGCAAGCAGGTTTTAGAGCTGGGAGAAGTACGATAGACCAACTGTTTGTGGTGCGACAACTATCTGAGCAATACTTTGAAAAGAACAGGGTGCTATACAACAATTTCATAGACTTCAGACAGGCCTTCGACAGTGTATGGCAAGAGGGACTATGGCAAGTACTGAGGAATTTTGGAGTGTCAGAGAAAATGGTGGAGCTATTAGAGGACCTGTATAGTAAATCAGTCAGTGCAGTGAGAGTGGACGGAGAGCTGACAGAGTGGTTCAGAACGGCTGTGGGGGTAAGACAGGGCTGCGGACTGTCACCGGACCTCTTCAATTTGATCCTGGAGGCTGTGATGCGTCTTGCACTGGGAGACACTGAAGAGGGGATAATATTGAGAGGGCGGATACTGAATAATCTCAGATTCGCGGATGACATAGACCTTGTAGCAGAGAGTAAAACGCAGCTACAGGAACTGACAAATAAAGTGGATACAAGCAGCAAGAGACTGGGACTCAAGATCAACGCTCAAAAGACCAAGACGATGATAGTGGGGAAGACGCATGAAGAGCTGGACATCAGACTGGGAGAGGATGAAATAGAACAGGTGACAGAATTTGTGTATCTAGGAGGGCTTATAACAGAGGATGGAAGATGCACCAAAGACATCAAGAGGAGAACTATTCTCGCCGGCGCGATGTTCGGTAAACTATACAGGATCTGGAAGGACAAGGGAATATCAACGAGAACTAAGATGAAATTATACGAGACTTTCGTCATCCCAGTGCTTCTATATGGCTCAGAATGCTGGTGCCTGCGAAAGGAGGATGAGAGAAGATTGTTGGTGGCAGAAATGAACTGGCTGAGAAGAATAAAAGGCAGAAGCAGAAGAGATAGGATTAGAAATGAGGTGACTAGAAGAGAGTTGGGACAAAAAGAAACAGTCATCGACAAAATCAGGAAGAAAAGACTGTCGTGGCTGGGACATGTGATGAGAATGGACAACAACAGACTCCCAGCTGCGGCACTGCACGGATACGTGGAGGGAACCAGAAGTCGAGGAAGACAGCAAAAAACATGGATGGATAACATACGAGAGGATCTAGAGAAAATGAACTTGAATATGAGAGAGGCAATAGAAAAAATCCGGAACAGAGAAACTTGGAGACGTCAAGTTGAGGACTCATCGTCGGCCCCGGCCTGACGAAGAGAAATAAAGAAGAAAGAAGAACTTGAGTGTAGGCTATGATGCGGCGAAACAGTTAATGTGGCAGGGAACTTCACCCATAATATGTCTGGCAATATAGCAAAGTAGCATAAG